>CANUEY010274627.1:0-24524 GCA_948099555.1 Croton setiger
TTCAAAAATCAATTTTGGTTAGCGAGGCCGGTTTACGAACCGGGCGTTAGTCGAAATTTAATTTCGGCTAACGTACCCAACCCGCTTACCCTAATCTGGTTCAAACCAATCGCTTTATCCAAAATAAAAAAACGGAGTCAACTTATTTTATTTAATTTGGTTTTTCTAAAAACCGGTTCCCGACGGGTGGCGACTCTAAATTTTTAAGACCGACTTGTTCGGCAATCATCCAAAATATTTTATCACCTTGTTTTACAAAATAAAAAAATTCAAAAATCTTAAATTTTTCGGTTTAATTAAAATCGGAAAAGTCGTCCGCCCGAATCGGGCCGTCATCACTCTACTTGCTAGATTACTTTAATTTTCTCTTAACCGTTAATTAATCAGCTTCATTAACTTACTTCAGCAAGACGAACTTGCGAAAGTGCTCTGCTTTCGCGTAACAAACTTGCGAAATTTTAGTATTTAAATTTATGCAAGATGGACTTGCAAAAGTTCACTTTTGCAAGTTGATCTTGCAAAAGTTCACTTGTGAAATAATTTTTTTTTTCCCAGATACTCAACTGATTAAAAAAAATAATAATACAAGCAGTCATAGTCATTGAAAAATACTCACCTGGACTATGATCAATAAATGGCAATGGCATTGCATAGAGTTTGGATCATTGGTTAATATTTGAATTCGTAAAAAAATAATAATAATAATAAATTAGTGTCTCAAGATTCATAGAACATGAAATTTGAAATTTATTCACATCACATAAAAAATATTTATATAATATGTCAATCACATAACTAAAAATAATTACAAAATATCTATTCGTCCTCATTCCGCCGTCGAGGAAATTCTTTAATGTGTGAAGACTCGGGATATCGGGGAGCCTTCCTAACCCTTGTCTCCCGCCTCAACCCTAATGGAGGAGTCTGTTCCTCCGGAACATCAGTATCCCCCTGGCCCAATGCCTCGTCCGCCTGTTGATCCAAATTCTCCAACTCCCGGTGCTGTTCATCGGTCATGTTGGCGAAAATGGCCTCCAACTCATGTGCTTCAAATAATGCAGCATAATCCTCATGCTCAGAAATGTGCGGTGATTCATGTGTCGATGGTGGTGCGTGTCCCGGCAGAGGCTGCAGTCGCCGCTTACCGCTGTTACGAACGCGACCTCCACGCCCTACGCGGCGAATTTCTTCCTGGTGTACATGTGGACGCACTTGAGTGTCAAATGTCTGTGTAGGCACGATATCTGGCTGCGTCTGATGGATCTGCAGACTGCTTCGTACTTCGTCGGGGATCGCTTCGATCGTATGCAGGCAATCATTAATAGTCAACGATCGCTCGAAACGCCGAGCCAGTATGCCATCCGCCATATCTCTAACCATATTCACAGTTCTCGCCTACGATTGTCAAAAATATATATTAAAATCAATCAAAATAATTAAAATTAAATACGACAATTCATTAAATAAATTAAATACGACAATTTATTAAATAAATAAATAAAATTAAATAAACTCACCAACGCGGTGTAGGCCTCAGTCGAGCCTATGTAACCTCCGTGTACATTTTGGGGGAGTTTCCAGTCCTCCAGATTCGTGATGTGGCGTACTGTCCGCGATTGATACCAAGGCAAGTAATCTTCAGTAGCCTCAGTGCGTCCAATGAACTCACCATCTATCAATGTCTCTGATCGACGCGCCCATAGGTCGACGTACGCCCTTAGGTACGTCGACCAATCAGTCGATGGCCGACCTGATCGAGTGAGCTTATGTAGCCGCTCATGCTCTACCTTCTGTAGCAGACAAGTGTTTCCGGGTATGTTCTGTCTACACCCGAACTGTCGGGACACCCTACCAGGAACATGGAACTTAACGACCTCAAAAAATATTAGTGATGTCTGAGAGATCCAAACTGGTTCCCCCGCCTTACACACCTCCGGTAGGGTAGCCAGAATATCGGGAGAATACGGCATCCAGTAGAACTATTTAATGTCAAACATTAATCAGCATATATGTATTTAATAAAGAATAAAATAAATAAAATTGAAAAATACATACATCCGAATCCGTTAAAACCGCAAGCTGATCCCGATAATCAAGTAAATTATGGCGGGTCACATTACTCATTACTTTAGCCGCTCGCCACCTTATCAAAAATATTAATATAGTTAAAATTACAACTAGGAGAAAAATAATATTTCACAGATTAATAAGGTTAGACATACCTCCTCGCGTATGGCGAATCATCGAATGTTTGAGGATGTTGCCGTGGTAGTTGGGGATGGAATGTCGATATTCGCTCCCAGGCCTCCACCTGCAGACGGAAAATTTTTTCGTTTCTTAATTCTATAAATAAACGTAAACATATAAAAAACAAATAAAATTAAAATTTAAAAATATCTGTATTAGGAGCAAACATCCATGTACGTACTCCGTACGCCGTAGGGAAACATGACACAACTGTCTGTAGAGGAAAGCAAGTACAGCACTCCCCTAACTGTACTGTCTACAGGCATCGAAGTCGGCCACCTTCGGTAGAAAAATTAAATTAACGCTGTTCTTCGACGCATCGCAGAACAGAAAGGCTCCTAGCAGCCACATAACGTAGCAGCGTGTTCTCTGCTGGTATACCGTATCGGTCAACCCATCAACAACAGGTGTCTGAACTACCTTCTGCAACCCGGAAATAATAATCGGGTATACGAAATGTCACCGTCCTGCGGGGTAAAACCGAGAAAATCCTCGGAGAACATGTGCCATCCTGCACCGGGCACTGCGTACCGTCCCGTCACTGTAAGTCCGTCGACCCGCAGACCCATCAACACCTCCACATCCTGAAGTGTCACCGTCACCTCTCTGAATGGAAGATGGAAGGTGTGCGTCTCGGGACGCCATCGCTTAACTAGTGCAGTCGATCGGGCCCAGTCGTACTGTATCAACTCGATCCGGTGCACCATACCAAAACCCAATTCATCGATAAAATGTAATGTTCGTGGGTTCTCCACCTCAAGCAACCTCCATATTGCTTGGTTCGCTCGTCGAACACTGAGGGTCCGATCGTACCGTTCGTCACCTCGAAAGACGAAATACGATCGGTGCTCCTCCTGAAGGAACAGTATATCCCTCACAGTAGGTCCCTGCACTATAACTCGTTCCTACTGAGAACTCGAACAACCTATCTCCATCTACACGTAAATTTCGCAACCGTTTATTACAATTAATTATTATTTACTATTATTTATTATTTAACAAATTTATTACTCCGCGGTAAATATATTATGAAATTATTAATTTACTAAAATAGTAATTAGTTTATAAATTTATAAATTTTTATATATTATGATATTCGGAATCCAAATTTTTAAATAATTTTAAATATATTAATAATTTATTACTCAAATTATTAATTATTAAATTTATTAAAATAATAATTAGTTTATTAATTAATAAATTTTTATATATATTATGAAATTAAATTAATTTATTATTTATTGTTATACAAATTTTTAAATATATTAATATTTTATTACTCAAATTATTAAAATTATAATTAATTTATTAATTTTTATATATATTATGAAAATAAATGCCTTTATTGTTAATTAAATGCCGCAAATTTTTTTTAAATATACTATGAATTTATTACTGAATTTATTAATTATTAAATTTATTATTATAGTAATTAATTTATTAATATTTTATCTAATTAAATTAATTTATTGAAATTATTAATTTCGTATTTATTATTTAATTAATAAAAACCTATTAATAAATTAATTATTATTTTAATAACTTCAGATTTTGACGGTAACAATTTAGAATTTGATTACTAATAAATTAATTATTTAATAATTAAATTTATTACTACTCAAATAAATCAATTACTAAACTTCATAAAATAACAGCATAGCCAAAACACAATAAATTTTATTCCCTAAATACTAACAAATATCGTCAAAAAGTTTCAACCTAAAATACATTCATTTTCCCGGGTAAACCTATATACAAAAATATATTCTTAAATATTATATATTCTTAAATATTAATCTAAGGGTTCAACTTTATATATTAAAGATTAAAAGTTGATACATATTTTAAAATGAGTCAGTACCACGTACCTTAGCCAAAAACATCTATAAATCTTCAGATCCGTAACCTTCACGTGTGAATATTTTCTTCCAAATCGTTACCTATTTTATCCCAAATCACTCAATCTCTCTCTTTTTACCCGCTTTTGGATTTTTTCTACTCTAAATGAATCAAAGGGGGGGGACCATTTGCATATGACTGTCGGCTCCACACTTTCGCAAGGCCACGTTGCGAAAGTGACGTGGCCCAATCAGATATCGACAACAGCCAGCGCTTTTTACGTGTCATGGCTCCACTCGTCACCTCCACCTTCGCAAGACGGAGTTGCGGAACTACTTACTTCCGTAAGACTGTCTTGCGGAACTACGTGTCAGCCTCAACCCAGCCTGCAGTTGCCACGTGTTCTTTTCTGCCCCCTACTTTCGCATTATTAACCGGCGTAAGTGTTAATCTCACACGTGGCGGTGTCTCATTTGTTCGTTGCTTAATCTAAACCCTAAACCTTTAATTACCGGGCTTCATAACTTACTTTCGTGATATGAGATTGCGAAAGTTGTTCTCTTACACGTTACCCTCTTGCGAAACTGGCTGTTAGCAAGATAAACTTGCGATAGAGCTATACCATGTCCAAATTTTAAATTTCGTTATTTTTTTATAAATAATCCCCAAATCTCAAGTGCTTATAAATATTTTAAAAATAAATAGCAATTGCTTTAACAATTATTAAAATGATATGAATATAGTTTATTTACTAAAAATGGCAAAAAAATATCAAAATTAGTAAAATAGTACATTTGAAAAAAGAAGGAAAAAATCTCATAGTTGCTTCTATCTAATAAAAAATAAAATTAATTTTTATAAAAAAAAATAAGGACAGCCTCTAACCAACTTTTCTAGCAGTCCCTTTAAACTACTGCCGCCTTTGGCTGCCACCATCGGCACACGCCCCCATCAGCGAAAATGTAACATCCTGTAATTGAATCATCGCATTTAAAATACCGAGTTGATTCAGACCGAACCAAGGTTGGTTCGAGTCATTAACTGGAGCTATGGTTCCGATTGAGGTCGCAATTGCCTGGTCTGGTGATTGTCGCCAACGGCTGGGCCATTCAATGGTGAACAATGGCGGATGGTGGAAATAGAAAGTGAAGAAGATAACCATTCTGGACATGCTAACTTCTGTTTCACATTCTAAAATTATGAGATTTGTTTTTTCTTTATTTTTTTGAAATAATAATAAAAATTTAAAAAAGAAAAAGAGCAACATGGTAAAAGTACAATAAATTTTATTTCTTTAATTTCAAATAATTTTTTTTAAAAAGTGAAAAGTGTGTTATCTCTTATAATTTCTCTCTTTTTTTTTTTTTTTAAATTCTATCTAATTTTAAATACATGGTCATATAAGTGTTGACTAATTCAAATTTGATTATTATCGAATTCCATTAAGAAGAGATCATCCCAACCCAATTCTCTCGATTAATAATGCAAGGATTTGAAATCTACCATAAGTGATCTATCACCTCATCCAGCTAGGCCATCATCTAATTATCAGTTGTTTATTTTTTTAATTGAACAAGTATACAATTAAAATGGTTACGGCGAAGTAACCTTGGAAATAACATGAGTCAAAATGAAGGTTTATATACCTTTGAATGGATTTACTTCTATGGACTGCATGTGTAGCTTACCTGCTTCCTAAGGCTTCATCTATGCCTACCAAACAGAAACCAGCCCATGTGACGCTCAGAAACCAAGTAAGATCTGCAAAGCTGATGTGTCTTCTAAAATGAGACAAATTTAGGTTGAAAAACATAATACATAACATAATTAGAGTTTTTTTAATTGCTTTTTTATATTAATTAGTTAATATTTGTAAAGGAGTGGGGTTTAATACCACATTAATTAAACATAGAGAAAGTGAAAGACTTACAATAAATGGCAATACAAATTGTCTAAGTCATTTTAATTATAAAATTTTGAAAAAAAAAACACATAACTATTTGTTCCCATGTTGCCCTTTATTATTATTATTATTATTTCAAACAAAAAATAATTAAAAAAATTGAATTTTCAACGTGAAACAGAGGCAGCAAGCGAGCCATCTTCTTCACTTCCTATTGTTGTCCACCACGTTCACTATCGAAATATCATTTGTTAAGTTTTATCGCCGTTGTAATTTTCCGATGACGTGACAACTACGATTTCTAAAGGAAGAAAATATCATTTATTAAGTTTTATCGCCGCTGTAATTTTCCGATGACATGACAACTACGATTTCTAAAGGAAGAAAATGAAGATAACATGACTTTCTGTTACGTTTTTATTGAATTATATAAAAAGGTATTGATTTGTATTGAAATTTACTAAATTTTATTGACATTTATTAAATTGTATTAAAGTTTACTGATATTGAATTGTATTGAATTATATTGAAGTTTATAGACTTGTTTTGTAGTTTTTAGAAAGATCGTTCAGAGATCTACAAGAGTTACTGGGCTTCACCTCGTCGTGATGCCTTAAACATCATTTAACCTTCTAAAATGCATTTTGAAATTTTTTTTCCTATGCATTCTTGTGTGTTTTTGAACTTTTTCTTGAACTTATTGAATGCTATTGATTGTTAATATAATTATTTTTAACCTTATTGAAATTTGTTTACAGAATTTTATTGAAACCTATTGAAATTTGGCAAGTTGTCACATTCATCTTCTCCAATTTTATGAAACCTTAGCCGCCACACTCACTTAAACGGCACCTGATCGGAAAATTTCCACCGAAAAACGGCCACGAAACTGACTGAGAATACCAAATCTGAAAGAGCTCAAGAAGAAGAGTTGTTTGATACCAAAGTTGGGGCCATAAAGTTACCGGAAGGCGAGAAAAATAGCATTGGAAAATTTTGCAGAATTGGAGATTCATCGTCGACCGAACTTTGACTGGCGCGTGTAGCAGCTACAGGAACCTGACTGTAGCGATCTTGACGACGCTGGACTCAGTTGGAAGTCAACTTCACACCTGTGAGGTGCATGTTGGTGGTGGTGGCCGGAGGCGGCGGCTGAAGGTTCGAAACGGCTGCTGAAAAATCTGGAAAAATGGACTGTCCGATTTTCTTTTTTAAAAAAATAAATTTATTTTTTATTAGATAGGAGCAATTTTGAGATTTTTGACTTTTTTTTTCAAATTTATTATTTACTAATATTGAAACTTTTGTACTATTTTTTAATAAAAAACTATAATTGTGCTATATTATTAATTGTTATTTTTAATAATTGAGTAATTGATAAAAAACTAATGACCATAATACCGTAATTTTCTACATTATTTATGATTATAGAGCTGCTTATTAAATTGCTCATGTGAAGCTACCTAATGTTGTAGGATTAAGATTCTCTTATTGCTTGTTCGAATAAATATATTTAGTGATACTGATTTTATTTAAAATTAATCGTAATTTTTTTTTAAAAAGTGTGTATAATTATATAATGATAGTCAAAATTAATCATTACACCAATAATTTTTTTAGATGAATCATGTTCTCCTAAATAATTGACGACATGGTTGATGAAATATATTTGAGGAAACATCAATTTTAAGTTCAACTAAATAAATCATATTCTTAATTTAAAAAAAATTATCATATTCTCATATTCTTTATTAGTTAAAATAATTTCAATTTAATTTCTAGTAACAAAATAAAAGTGAACGAGATAGAAAATTGAAAATAATTTTTTTTTTCACACTCTATCAAAATTTTTATTTTTTTAAAAAAATCTATATTTTTACAAGGAATTCATAATTTGCAGAATAGAATTAAAAAGAATACAATATGGAACGGAATGGAGTAAATGGACAGTTTTACTATTTTGTGTTAGGTAGAGTGGCTGCGCTGGTGGAAGGAAATGAGGATGAAGGACTGAAAATTAAAATTTAGTCATTAAAAAAATTAACATTTAATTTTAGTCCATAAGCATTAAAATTTAATCCTGATTTTCATGTTAGTCTTCAAAAATTATATTTCACTCCTCCGAAAAATATTTTTGTTCTTAAAAAAAAATACAATTAAGTTCTAAAAAAAATAATAATTTAAAAGTATATATGTAGTTTAGAAGGGTTCCCACCAGCTGATATCAATTATTGCTTTTTTTTTTCCTTTCTAAAAAGTTAACAATTATTACTTGTTGGTAATTAGTAGTGTATATAGTTAATAATTAGCAACTCATTCCCTTTGATGTTGGGTAAAATTTTAATAAGCGGTGATTATTAAAATGTAAAATATAATGGTGTCCTTAAAATTATATCATCTAACTAATGAATTTAATAAAAGTAGTATAATCTTAATGTGAATCTGCAATTCAGGTCTGTTCTACTAAGTCTAGTTACTGATATGCAGTTATGTTGATATTAAATAGATGACTATTTAATAAAGTTGGGTGATTCTTTTAAAAAACAAAATCCATTATTATTATTTTTTTAAAAAAAAAACTATTAATTCTGTAAAAAAAAAAACATTTACTTTAAGTTTAAAATTTTAAAATTAATAATTTATTTACAAATAAATATCCATATTCAGCAAAATGTGGTCTTGTTGCCCAAACAATAATGCACATGACACCTAGCCGGAGAAGGCCAACAAGCTGTAAAAAGGATACTAATCTGAATTAGAAAAGTCTCTGATGAGCCCTAAGATTACGTCTATAACTGGACGACAACTACCCATCAACCATAGCTTAGCATATTCCTTCTATTTATTTATTTTTTTAATATAGCGAGGAAATTAATAGATTGGATATTGTGTGAACTATATAATAGAAAGTATTTTTTTTAAACACCAAATTGATGTTAATAATATATACAAAAATCAAACTTGAAATTTTCACATTCTTTCATCTTCGAGCAAAATATAATGATGAACCAAATTATACCGTAATTAACAAATATATTCCTTTTATATCATATGGGTCCATAATAATTGTTTTTTTTTTGGTATTTTATTACATTGCGTAAACCAATATTGTGCTATAATTTTTATTTTATTATAATATAAGATTTTTATCTAGTTGATTTAAGCTCACAAAAGTGAAAATATAGTCTTTGATTTCTTGCCAATTTGTATATGACAGCAAATGATGAATTATAAATAATGCTGGGTCAGATGGCTTGAGGTTCCTTATCAACGAGGGGGAAAAATTGTTTTCAATGTAATAATATATTGTATATACACAAAATTAAAATTAAAATTAAAATTTAAAATTTTTTTATATTATATTATAGTACAAAATTATAATAAATAAAAAATAAAAATAAAATTTTACATTTGAATTCGAAATTATGTTTTAATATTCTGTTCCATATAACTCTATACCAATGATTTTAAAAATTCATTTTGTTTTGAAGTTTATATTCGGAAATTTTATTCCATGTTTAAATCTTTTCTGAAGCTTTGTAATATTTCATGCAGACTAACATTTGTGCGAAAAGGTGGAAACAAATTAATGTGATTGTTCTTAAAAAAATATTATAAATATGACATTAATTTTAATTGAAACAATATATATTTGCTAGAAATGGTAAAATATTGTTCGATGTAATTAATTATATTTTAGTTTTTCAGTATATTAATATTATTTTAATGTTATATTTGTAATTAAAACGATGAGAAATTACTTTTTACTTTTTATTATTGTTTTTGGCAAAAAAAATATAAAAATAATATAACTTTTTTAAAATATAATAATAAAAAATCTATTTCAAACAATAAAAATATAAATTAAGTAAAATGTGAGAATAAAATTATAATTTTTCCATTTATATATAATAATAATTTACAGCTTACATAAAAAAGGTGCACATTAATAATTTTTTAAGAATATGATAATGGTGGATCAATTTGTTTGTGAATTCAAAAACCAAAAATATAAAAAGAGTAGATTTATATATAATTTGTTGCGGGTGCAAATAAGAAAAATACATATAAATATTATATGGATAAACGAAGAATAAAACTGGGATCACTCCAGCTACGTCTAAGTTTGCCATCATCAATAATAGTCGGAAAATATATTATCATTGATAAAAATAATTTGGCCAAAATTTCAATTGACAAAAATAATTTGGCCAAGATTTAATTGATAAAAATAATCCGAAGAATATTTTATTTGAGATAAATACTCTAAATTTAACTTTGATGATAAAATAATTCACTCCTAAAACATATCGATAAATACAAAATTTTTAAAAAATAGTATAAGTGCAAAATAATCTAAAATTGTATAATTAACAGTTGTTCGATCGGTTATTTTTTTAAATAATTTTTTTTCCCTATCAATTGAAATTTTCTTGATTTTATGAGAATATGATAGTAGAATTTTTTTTTTAAATACAAGTAGGACAGGAAGGTTTCTCAAATTTTTGGACATTGTTTTTTTTAATTTAATAAAACGACATATAACAACATTATCATCTAATCATATAAAAAATATATTCAATTTTCAACAAGTCAAACCATAATTATTTTGTCTAATATGGATGGATATCATTCATTAAGTGAATTTTTATGTCCATAGAAAAATACAATTTGCGAGAAGGGAAGTGCTTTGAATATGTCCAATCCGCGTCTTGTTTTTTTATGCAAAGCTTTATTTCTTTTTCTTTATTAACAAACAGAGATACTTTAATAATTAACCTTTTCTCAAAAAATGATAAAAATAATTATAATTAACCTTATAAACTTTAATTGCCCTCAAACTCAACAGGGAAGGCAAAGTGAAATAATGATATTTCTGTGGTACCATAATTTCCACAGTATACGATAGGCACAGGCAGGCCCATTTAGGTGCATCCTACACATCTACCTGCCTAATTTTGTAACAACAAGTGTCTCCTTCCCTTCCTATGTTTGCATTCCACGATTAATTTCTTTTACACGTTCAATCCATATGCATATATAATTTTTTTTAAACAAAAAAAAAAAAAAAATTATTTATGATGCAGAGAGAGGGAGCAAGAACACATTTCCCCTTTCTTTTCTTTTCTTTCTTTTTTTAATATATATTACTTAACAATCATCTTTTTGTGATGATTCTAACTTTGATTTGATTATTAAGATTGTATTATTCTTATGACAGATATGTAATTTATTTATATGAGCCTATAATTTTTCTATGGAAAAAAGCAAATAAATAATAT
Organism: Croton setiger; assembly: GCA_948099555.1. Taxonomy (NCBI): domain Eukaryota; kingdom Viridiplantae; phylum Streptophyta; class Magnoliopsida; order Malpighiales; family Euphorbiaceae; genus Croton; species Croton setiger. The sequence continues at coordinate 11,272 of CANUEY010274627.1, forward strand.
CTATTAAATAAATACAGTAGAAATAGTGAATAGATAAATAAAGCACACAGAAAGGAGTCTTAACGTGCATGCTAAGTGAAGTGGTATCAATTTTTCTTTATATGTAGGCGTTTCTTGATCAATCTTTTATGTTTGTACCACGTTTATTTAAGGGATCCAAAATTTCTACTCAGACCAAAAAAATTACCCAATTATTATTAATTAAACAAAGAAAACAAACAAAGGCGGCCAATGTAGTTTATTATGTCATTTTCAAACCTTACTCTGTAAAAAATAATTCAGACAGCTACAGCAAAAATTTTCTTGCTTGGCTGTCAAAAAGATTCTAATCCTTCCTTTTTATATATATGTTAATGTCCAACCTCAATTCTTGTATCTCTGTAATAACACTTAACTAATAATAATGGGTCGATTTTATCTTCTTCTTCTTGTATCTCTTTCTTTCAGTTTTTGCTTCTTCCCTAATATTGTATCAGCTCAGCTTAGACAAAATTATTATGCAAATATTTGCCCAAATGTGGAATCCATAGTTAGAAATGCAGTTCAGAAGAAATTTCAACAGACTTTTGTTACTATTCCTGGAACTATTCGACTTTTCTTCCATGATTGCTTTGTGAATGGATGTGATGCTTCTGTTATAATTCAATCTACTCCTAATAACAAAGCTGAGAAGGACCATCCCGATAATTTATCGCTGGCTGGAGATGGTTTTGACACCGTTATAAAGGCGAAAGCTGCTGTGGATGCCATCCCCAGTTGCAGAAATAAGGTTTCTTGTGCAGATATTCTTGCTATGGCAACACGAGATGCTATTGTTCTGGTTAGTACTCTTAATTGTTATTAGTATTAAAATTCAAATTGTGGGTCATAACTAATAATGGTTATAATAATAATGCAGTCTGGTGGACCTTCATATGCTGTTGAATTAGGAAGATTGGATGGTCTAAGCTCAACTGCTTCTAGTGTTAATGGCAAACTTCCTCAGCCAACTTTCAATTTGAATCAGCTTAATTCTTTATTCGCTAGTCATGGCCTTACCCAAACTGACATGATTGCTCTTTCAGGTATTTCATTTTCAACCAATTCATTATTTCCTTATCAATCTGTATTTTTGGCCCTTACCAACAAGTTTTCGAGAATAATAAATATGGGTGACGGCTAATTTAACTTTGGATATTACAGCGGCCTATTAAGTGACAACCCTTTCAACCCGATTGTTAGCAATATTTTTCAGATATAACTGTTTTCTTCATACACACGATTTATATAGAAATTCATATTTATTAATATAAATTAGTACAAAACATCATAATTAAATAAAATAGAAAGCTTGATTGAAAATTATTTCAAAGCTTGGAAGTCTCTAAAGTTTTCTTCCACGTGGATTGTAATCTGACGAAGCAAATTCTTTTGGTTTCCTTCAAATTTGGACTTTAATTAAGAGCAATTTTATTACTTACCTGGCAGTATTAGTTGTTAAGCACTAACTAAACAGGCTGCAACGGAACTAAGATGACGTGGATAATTTTGAATCAAGTGTGAATGCTCCGCATCATAATTGCTGCATTTCTATTTTCTAATTTCATTGTTTTGGTTTTGGTCAGCGGCGCATACTCTTGGATTCTCCCATTGCAGCAAGTTCGCAAACAGAATATACAACTTCAGCCCTCGAAATCCAGTGGACCCATCACTTAACAGGGCCTACGCTAATAATTTAAAAGGTATGTGCCCTCGCAACGTGGACCCCAGAATAGCCATCAACATGGACCCTACAACCCCTAATACCTTCGACAACGCTTACTTTAAGAACCTCCAACAAGGGAAGGGCCTTTTCACTTCAGACCAAGTTCTGTACACAGATCTAAGGTCCAGGCCCACTGTTAATGTATGGGCCCAAAACTCACAAGCCTTTCAAAATGCGTTTGTGACAGCCATGAAAAAGTTGGGCCGGGTCGGAGTCAAGACCGGTCGAAACGGGAATATCCGTCGAAATTGTGCAGCGTTTAATTAGGCGTAGGTGAGAGATATCTGGCAAGTTAGTTTTCTTTATAAATTTTATTAGGGGAGTATTTGATTTGTATTTAGAATAAGAAAGGAGGAAGATTTTTCATGAAGCCAATTGTATGAAAAGTAAGAGTAAGAAAAGGTGGGAATAAAGTGAATTTGGTATTTATTTGTTAATGGCATTTTCACTTTAGAAAACAACAAAAGGAGTGGTTGAATATATTCTCATTCGCAGCCAAAGCATAAGCAAACAAAAAGATTGAGTGTTTAGGTGGGAATGTGGGAGTCCCATCCTAAGTGTTATTGTCAAACAAAACTTTATCTGAATAATAATACGTCAGAGATTATTGGGATATGATTATTAAAATAAAATAAGCGACACCTGTAATGGTTTAGATGTTTTGTTAAATGCTTAAGCTTTTGTTTGTTTTGAGGGAATTGGAGAGAAAGGAAAAGAAAAGAAATTCAATTTTCTTGAATTCCTTTGTGTGGAAAATTAAATTTACTTAAATAGTCAATTTCGACAAACAAACAAGGGAAAGGAAATTATAATTCTTTTCTTTTCTCTACTTATATCTTTTCCTTTCCTTTGCACAATTAAGCAAACAATGATCAAATGTAAATCCGAAAACACAAATATTGCAGATTCTGAATTTACCTTGTTCAGTCTGGATTTGAATGCTAATGAAAGTGTATGATCATCCCAGTTTCAATCTTTTCTTGGCCAGTTCTTTTACCTTCAAAATTAGATGAAACAGATTTGAGATATGGATTCATGATAAAAATTTGAGCACCAATATCATTTACATCTAACAAGAGGGAGTCGGTCTCCCCGAAATTATCCTCAAATTGGGAAGGCAACAAATTCCATGTACTCTAATTTTCCACTGTGAAATCATAAGCTCTGAATCAAAAGTTGAACAAATTACTGCAGCATCGCTTGATTTTATGTGCCTATTCAAGCTCTAGTCGCATGTCAGCCATAATTCTCAAAAAATCAAAGGGAGACATCATACAGATGGATATGTTAGTAGTTGTCTTCTTCCCAAGGTTCCCTTATTTTATTTGGATGAGCCCCTTGTAGACGAACATAAGATTTATGGAATTTCAGTTGCAGAATCACGAGTAGCACAAAGTAGAACCATACCTTACAAAAGTTCACCTTACTAGAAAGTGTAGCTTAGTGAGTTGATCTTTTGATATCTTTATCTATCCATTGAACTCATAGCACATCATGCACCAAGTAGTCTGCGGCTGCATTTTGGATGATGATAATGTATTGTATCGCAGGCTTTACAATATCAGCATGCCTCCTACAGATATAAGCGCATACTGTATTTCTATAAATGCAAACTTAAAAAGTAAGATAAGTAGAGGGCCAAAAGAACTTGCACAACAAAAATAAAGAGTGTAATGCTAACATTTCCATAGTTTTAAATTAAACGAATAGAAATAGATTTACCTGTGACATAAAATTCCCGATTGTACGACGTCGGGCTCCTTCATTAATTGTTAATAATTTCCTTCCGGAGCAACAAGAAAGCCAACCGGATGGCTTCTGCCAACTATTGCTTAATTCAATAATTGCATCCATATATCGCAATACAATTTCCGACCACAAGAATCATTCTCAGTATTCAATTTTTTGGTACGCCTTGTTATGGACTTCTCTTGTGTTTCCTTCACTTTACTGGCATTTCAATATAGAGAGAGACAAAAGAGTCTTTACAGATAAAAGCTGACAGGTAAAGTTTATAAGTATGTTTGTTCCTGTTCACAGTACTTCCAGAAAAGTGGAATAAAGCACGTACAATGGTATCTGCATGCATTCATAGTTCATCATGCTTACTAAGAGAGACGAAGGGAAGCATATGCAGACAGCAATAGAATAACAGAGAGTGGCACAAGAAATCATATGCTAAAATAAACAAACAACTGTTCATTAACGAATTCTGAAGTTCTGAAATGCCATAAGGATCAAATAATATGATATGTCAAAGATGAATGCCATTGATGTTTAAGTTTGAGAGAATGTTTCCGTTGGTAGTAAGAAAGAAAGCAATTCCAAAAGTAAACTCTCAGTCTATGTAGTTTATTAAATTCTTCTGAGTTGGACATAATCAACTGAAGTCAAAGGCCTGAAAACGTAAGCTTTATTCACAAAATTAATTGAACAAACAAACTATAATGTCAGTTGAAGGAGAAAACTGACCAATTTTCGGTTGCTAGATTCCTATAATGTCAATTTTTTTAATACTCTACCATGTCAAACTAGGAAACAATCAGTCCAAATTCCTATATACAAACTAATCAGCTTGATCCAAAAATTCCCATTCCTTTTTCTATTTATGTACTTCATAGTTGTCACAATAACACTACAGCCACCATCATCCGGAGAGTGGACCCTGCAACAGTATCAATTCACTGTCCCTCCACATTTAAATTTCTCATTCTCACAACACTAATATTTAATTCATTCTTCTGATGCTCGAAGGCAAATCTTCTCAAGTTGCATAGACCAATCTTCCCCAAGAATCTGAGGGTCTAGTTCCATTGCAAGCTGAAAATCTAACATGGATACAGAAATGAGCCCACTTGGTTTTTGTAAATATCTCACAGGCCACGCATCATTCAAACCAGGTATGGTATGATAATGTTTTTGGCCATTAACTTTCTTACCATATCTTGAACCAGCTAATTCCACGCATGGCTTTACCAATCTCTTCAAATAAACATCAAGGCTATTATTTAACAAATTGGCACAATCAACAGAAATATTTATTCCCTCTGCCTCCAACTTCTGCTTTAACCTCCTTCTTAATGAGTTGGTATCTGGCAGTTCAAAATTATTTTGGCATGTCTCCATATGATAAGAAGACGATATCCGATTACAGAGAACTTTTCGTGCTCCTTTATTGTTCAATAGAATACCAAGAGGAGCTCTAACAGGGCTCCTACTATAAATGGTAGGACTTCCAGCAGCTTGATCAACTTCTTCTCCATCTTCCACAGAGCCTGGGGGTCTGCTGCCCAATGAAAACAGTTCAGTAGCACTTTGTTGTTCTTGAATTTTAAGGAGTGACTCTTCAACAACAACATTGTGACCCTTTCCATTAGGCCCAAGAGGACTGGGACGATCCTTAAACCTGCGTTCACTAAGGACTGACCTTCCTTTACGAGGAGATTGTAGAAATTCTCTACATACAGATGGAATACTACTTTTATGATACCCATACACTTTTACACCCACAGAACTTTCAGCTTTGCTCTCCCATGGTGGGGGAACTTTCGAGAGATGTGCATTTTTTATAATTGACCTGAGCAGATGATTATGAAGATGTACATTTTCCCTCCCTATTGTACCAATGCAGAGTCTATCAAAGTCAGATTTGCTAATTTTAAGACTCAAAAACTTTTTGAGAAGATCAAAATATTTTCGCGCTTTAAGATGCCCAAGCTTCCTTTCAATCTGCACTTTTATCTCAGCTGTATCTATCCGGGAAAAGTGCCAATCTGCCGGCATTTCAGTCTGAAAACTCCTCACTATCAATCATCAAAAGAGAATAATCCAATTACACAAAAACTCATTACAGCTAAACTTACATGGAAGCTAGTTTCCAGGTGCAATACACACAAATGAAAGTGTTTCTACTTAAATTATAATTAGAAACCTGAATCAAATTAATTTCCGCCAAGCAAGTGAACAGTAGAAAATCCAAGAAGGTGAACTAATTCTTAAAGAACAGAAATATAAATGCAATTTGAACTTCATTTCGAGCATTAGACATCCAATTCAATCATTTATACACTAAATCAAACCTAAACAATTGGATACAAATTTTTCACTACCCAACTTAGCTTACTCATAAAAGAAAGAACGAAAGCGACATAATTATGAAAGAATCGAAATTCCCAAAGACATAAAGGTGAATTCCAGCTCCACCAACAATTCTCCCGAAAAAGTAAAATAAGAAAGACATGAGATCAATTCAGACATTCAAACCAGAAAAAAACAAAAATGAAGTAAAGCAAAAGAGAAAAGCAGACCTGAATTGAATAAGTAAGAAATTGAATTGAATTTCCTGGAAGATACACTGAATTATTGAGTGCAATTGGTTGATCAATAGCAAAAATTAAGAGATTAGGGCTTGCGAGGAAGGAAGAGAAGAACAGAAGAAAGGAAAAAACGAGGCTTTTTCGAAGCTTCTGTTTAAGTCATCGGAGTCAATGTGCACGTGCGATTTGACAAATGACGAGCCGCTTTGCAGTTTTTGTAGTAGTACTAATTTCTGTAAGAAGATCCTTTAAAAATTCTGTAAGAAAAAATAAATTGGAGGGTTTAACAACGAAAATGAGTCAAAATGTTATGCTACAATAGCTTTTGTCTGAACTAATTTTTTTGAGAAATTATTTTGTGTATGTTTCCCAGTTTTAGCTGTTTAATTAGATTTTAACTTTAGAATAAATGAAATATAAAGTTATTTTAAAATTTATTTTATAAAATGGAACAAAAAATATCTTTTAACATTTTGATTAAACTATTTTAAAAATATTGCCGAACCCAATCTATATATAAGAAATCCAAGAACGGAAAGGGAAATTTTGATCTGTTACAAAATTTACGAAGCAACTATATATGTGTATGTGTGTGCGTGCATATATTACTTTTGTTTAAGTGTTTATTTATATATTTCTATCCATTACGAATTAATTTTATGTATATCTATTATGATTTTTAGATTATTAGTTTTTTTATTTTAACTATTATTTTTATTTTTTAAAATACAATTAACAATTAAATGCAATTATATTAAATTAAAATATTTTAGCAGTATTTTATTCATTTATTATATATATATATATATATATATATATTAGTAATATAGTATTTTTACAATTTTAAATGTTATAAAAACTTTCTGCCATTAAATTGCCTCCTCTGTTCCAAACCATGGTTACATTTCTTTTGCTTGCTTGGAACATAGTTGCGATGTATACTTAACTTGTGAGGAATAACCATATGATCTACACCAATTATATCATATTGATCAAGCAAATGTGTTGGTGTTTTCTTTCAATGTTTGTTCCATGACCTACATTTTTTCGCTGAACTCCACTCCAAAGATCAATTTCTCCCCTCCTTCAACCTTCAATCGCAAGTCTCTCCCTATGGACTCATCTGCTCCTCCAATCTTTCTCCCAAGCCTTAGAGTCTACTCCTCCTTCAAGTTATACGGTAGTCTTCAACCCAAAGGCATCCATCTCTTCCGCTATAGCTAAGTGAGCTCCAGCTAGCTGCTTCATGTAAGAGATCGAAGTTCCCCTTAAGACATCTAAATAAAGGCTCTTTGCTATTTTCAGGCATCCCCTCACAATTGTTGCTTCGCTAACCATTGGACACTTCATCATCAAATAACGAATGCTAGTTACCACCATGTTCTTCTAAAGTATAAGCCTCCCCATTATGGCATTATTATATGGCAAAGGCAAATCCGCCACCATAAAATGTAGTCCTACAAATCATTGTTTCTAAATGAATATCATTGTTTTTGAATCATCATCTCCTCTAAATTCCACCTTAAATCTATAGTCCATTTTGAGTATATTGCCTTTTTTGCTATGCCATTATAAGGGTGTGTACGATTCTCAACTTTTCCTAATTTACTCCCATCATATCAAATGTTGACATAGTCAAAAGATTGATTGAACTACCATTATAAACAAATATCCTATACACTTCAAAGTTGCCAATATTGGCTGTCATCACAATGCATCATTATGAGGATGTACGAGCGATCTATCATCTATCTCGAAAAACATGAGCACATTGTCACCCCTTACATGTAAAGAGAAAAACATTAATTCATTTGCTCCTCGCTTCTGAGGAGTTATGTCTTCTGAGCTGCATTGGCCACCTCAAATAAAGTGAATGACCTTTTTTTTTTTTTTTGCTTTTCCATTGGATTCCCCTATCTTCACCCTTTTCCTTTAGCTAGTGTGGTAACTCTAGCATTCGAGTTATGGCCACCAGCTCTCCTCACAAATTATTTCAAGTCACCTAACTGGATGAGCCTCTCTATATCATCAATTAAGTTCCAGCACTTAGAAGTCATGTGACCGTAGTTTTTGTGAAATTTATAGAAATTTCTCAAGCTTTCATCCACCTTTGGAGGCCTATTTAGCCTTCTTGGATACCTCATATTTAAGTGATCAACATTATTGTATATCCACATTAATACTTTCATAGGTGAAATAGTCAAAAGGACATGCATTTTGTCCTCTACAATTGCCCTATAACCTTTACTTTTGCTTTTACTTTGATTTCCATTGAAACCTATTCCAGACTTACTCTTTTGCTAACCTATTGATTCATTCTTTGGATAATCCCCCGCTCTTGGGCTTTCATCAGACTAGCCCTTCCTCCTAGCAACCTTCCATCCTTATCCACCAAGATGAACTTCTATTTGCAGTGTATTAAGGCCTGAAATGTAGTAGGTTTCTTCTTGGCAATATTATCCAATAGCTCAGGAAAATGATAATTCTTCTACATGATTCTCCTTGGAATTTCTAGATTAATCTCTTCTATTAGTACCATCTAACTATGAAAACACATTATAAACTTATGAAAAGTCTCATTCTCACCTCTAACTATCAGCTCTAGAACTAGGGTCTCCTTAAGCTTGGGTATACATGTCGCTTCCCATTTCCTATTACATAACTTAATTTTACATTTGGGATGCTAGTTCAAGAACTTGGAATAAGAGAGAAAGGTTAAGGGTTATATAGATAGCATAATGAATGAAAGTTAAGCTGATTTTGGAAAATTATTAGACCATATTAGAGATAGAGTTTGAAGAAGTGTCAAACATGAAAGTTGTAACTTAATATGTCTAGAATATATCTGAAAATAATTTTTTGATAAATTTCACAAATATAAGGAGTTTTGCTTATTTAAATAGAACTTATATACAAATAAGATTTCAGGTAGAACCTGAGACTTTAACTCAGATTTTAGACTACTAAAAGGCCTAGTTTGTAAAAGTACAAAATATAAAAATTGTTCTTTTATATCTTAGCTAAATATATAAATTTGTAATCATCTCAATTGAAGTTTTATAGACTGAATTAGAGTCTAAATTATAAGTAGTACTCAGACTGCCCCTGGTAATACAAAAGGGTCATATGAGAAATCTCATGTAGCTCGGATTGATTTTCAATTTTAATATAATGTATCCTTAGACATCTAGTTTTATTTTTCATAAGACTTATTAAATTTAGAGTTTTATATAAGAATTTATTAAGAAATAAATGCACCAAGGTCATGAAGGAGTATAAAGAGGACCAAAATGAGATTTTTCTAAATGCAAGGGGCAATCATGTAAGATTAAAATTAAGTATCAGAGGTTGTTAATAGCGCCCATTATCCGATCTTAGAAATGTGTTCTCATGATTAATCAGGTCATAATGTGTAGCACCAGTTTCTTCTGAAAATGCACGTACAAAGAGTTATTGAGAAATTTCCAATGAAGGGTATTTTGGGCATTTCATTAAGAGGAGGTGATTTTGAAACAAACAAAAGTATGAGAAATTTCTTGGTAAGAAAGGAAAACTATGGACACATTGATTAATCATGGCATTGAATTAATTTGGGTTGGATGCATTTCTAGCCATTGGATTTAGATTTAATTAAGATATAGAATTAAAATGGAATTAAAAATACAATTAAAGATGAAAAAAATTTCCGTTTATCCTCGCAAAATCTTGGGTCACCATTAGGAAGAAAACCAAGGGAAAATTTTCAATTTCAAGTAAAGTTCAAGATGTTTTCAAGTAGGAAATCAAGTATAATGGTCAAGATAATCCATCTCTACGCTTAGTTTTTTTTTTTTACATATTATTTAGGAAGAAATGATGAATAAAAGTTTATGAAATTTTAGGATTCATGTGGAAGATAATTGATTTATAAATATAAGATAGTTAGTAGCATGAAAGACATGAAAATAAGTCGATTAAGGTATTAGTTTGCTAAATAGAGTTGTTTTTAAGATGTGTTCTTTATCCTTAGGTATGAAAATTAGAGAAGAAGAGGAAACAAGTAACAAATGGAATTTAACAATTTTTGAAAATTGGTATTTTTACTTTCTTGAAAATAAGACTTTATGTTTCGTAAAGTTTGTTTAAATATTTGAAATATGTATTATTATATAATTTGTTTTATAATATAGAAGAGTTTATGTGTGTATTTATTGATTTGAAGTTGAGAATATAAGGGTGATAGTATGGGAGTGCAAATGGTTTGTGTATACTTCCAAAAAATAGAACATGCAGAATCAGTAAATTAAACCTAAAATTAACTATAACTAATGATAAAAAGGTCCTATAGAATACTTATTTGTTTCCTTATATTTTAGCTAACTATAAGAGCAATAATTACTGCAATTGGACTTATAAAGAAAAATATATGATCAAAATAGTACTATGCGTGCAATCTGAAAATTGAGTCTCAATAGATATTGATCTGTAAATTTAGCTCAAAGTTTCATTACCTTATTTACATAATTAGATATAGTGGCAGAAGCCATTTTTGTACCTCTAAATATTACCTAACTATAAAATTTAGAATTATTTTATTTAAATTTATAATGAAAGAGTTATGCTCAAATTAATAGACTGTACTCATACAGATCAAGGCAACTAACAACGCTGGATTAAAAATAATTTTATAAATCTGAAATTATTTTTAAATGTGGCCCTTTCTATTTAGTTTAAATAAAAATAAGAATCATCTTAATTCAAGATGTATAAATAAAGTTATAAATAGATTAGCTAGAATTGTGTAGATGGAAATTAAGAAGACAGCTAGGTGAGTTTATAATAGAGTTAAAAATTATGTGTAGCTAATTTTAATTTGAAATTTTAACCAAAAAATCTATACATATCTAAATTAATTAGAGATAAAAATCACTAAATTTATAATAGTGAATAAAAAATTAACAAATAACAAAGGTCAAGTTATTTGATTAGGAAAAAAAAAAATAAAAGTTGACAATTTTAAGCTTAATAGGGATTTTATGAAGAAATAAAATAAGAGGTGGTTGTAATTAAACTTATCAATAATAATTTAGTAGGAATAAAAATAAGAAACAAATTAAATAAATTTTTGTACAAAGTTTGGGTTTTGGCCGAATGGCTATGAAGGAAGAAAGGAGGGATTTTGTTGTCATTTTGGGTAAAATTGAATAAGTGACCATGTCTTGGATTAAAATGAAATTAATTTAACATTAGTAGACAAAAATATCATAAATCTTCAATAGGGACTAGGAAGTCCTAAAAGAGAGTTTATACTATCTTTTCTATAAGATATTTTTTTATCAAAATTTAGAAAATACTATTCATTTGGTAAATTACTATTTATTTGATAGATGTACACTATTCATATGGTTATTTTTAATAATTTACAAATTCTGTTCAAACTTGGAAATTGCTAAGTATAAACGATAGTTAAGAACTCAAGAAATTATGAAACAAAGTTACATGGTGTCATACAGACATGACAGACAGTAGAATGTAGTAATAAACAGTCAGATAGAAATAGGAAATTAAAAAATAGTATTTCTCTACTTGGTAAACGAGTTAGAACTAGGTTGGAGAAGGATATGATATATCATATTAATACAGTACTGCTCCATATAGACAAATAGAGACCAACTATACAGTCATAAAGTGGATCCAGCTAAATTCATACAGTATCATCAAAGGCTTCAGCCTATCACACAGTCATACAATTCTTACTTACTCTGCATTTAGTTTATAGCTTACCTTATAGAGTAAAGAGAATTAAATCAAGTAAGGAATTATGTATTAAACAACAAGAACACAGTAAAAGGAAACAATCATAAAGAAAATAGAGCAAGAAAATTGTCTATCTTCTCAATCACCTACCTACCAAGCCCATTGGGTTCAAAATCCCTCTCCACGAGTTTTCCTAGCATGTTAGCATTCCTTCTACATTGACTCTTAAACGATGTGTCTTTGGATGCTCTATCTATGTTCATGTACCTAAATCTAATTGAACTAAGCTAGACTCATGTGCAGTCAAATGTATCTTTGTTGGATATGGAGTTTACCAAAAGGGATATCGTTGTTATCATCCATCCACTAAACGGTTAGATACAATGATGGATTGTAATTTCCTTGAAACCAAATTTTATTAGTCCACCCAATGTAGCTTTCAGGGGGAGAATGTGAGTGACCCACTAAGTTGGGTGTCTAGTCCAATGTGGTTCGAAACAGTTCCAATAGAGTCAGTAGGCGGAACCACCGAGATGCCTCTAGACTTAGTACAGTCACTAAGTGAAGATGCTGGTGCTACGTCCGATCCTCTTGAGGTAAGTACACAAAACTCCAATGATGATTCTGCTGATCATTATGTTGAAATTAGCATAGGAGAAACAAGGGAACAGAGGGAGACAAACGAACTAGCAAGTGAACCAGCAAATTATGTGCTACCACCCAGATCCATCTGAGGAGTACCACCAGAATGGTACGAACCTGAATATGTTCCAGGGAAATCCAGATATCTAGTAACTAATTTGGTAGAAGGAAAGTTATCACAGAATGCTAAAGTTTTTTGTACAGCAGTATATTCAGATAATCCACCTAGGTGTTCATGAAGCTCAAACTAGGGAGGAATGACACAAGTAATGAATAAGGAAATATAGGCGTTGGAAAAAAGATGAGACTTGGGAAAAATGTATACTGCCACTGGGGAAGAAACTTGTTGGATGCAAGTGGGTGTTCATAATAAAACACAAGTGTTGACGCTCGATTTTTGCCCCTAAAAAAAGCCGATGATGATCAATGCTCTACGCTCGAGATATCCAGAATCCTCTTTGATCCGATTTGTTGTTCTTCAAAATCTTTAAAAAGATTTTAATTTCTTGTATTTTTAAAAGAAAATTCTCAAAATTTCCTTCTATTTTCCTTCAAAGAAAAAGAGGTATTTAATTAAAAAATTCTCTTTTAATTACAAATTTCAAGAAAATATGAATATTTCAAAGAAAATTAAAATACTTCAAAATATTGTTGTTTTCCCTTAAATTGTCAAAGTTAATTTACTTTAGTGGTCGATTTTTAATTTTAATGAGAGTAGAAATTAAGAATTGATTAATAATTAAGTTAATTTTGAAGAATTAGGTGAAATTGGGTGTAATTGAAAGAAAGTAGAAGTTTTGGGGTAAATTGATAAT
>CANUEY010274684.1:0-11503 GCA_948099555.1 Croton setiger
TGGTTTTTGTGAATATTGTTTGGTGAAGAGTGAAGATTGTTAAAAGCCTGATTTGTTGCTATGTTGATAGGCGGACGTTGTTCTTGGTTATATCATAATGAGGATGAAATAGGGGCAATTTTCTCTGTTTTGTTATTTGAAAAATTCATACGCGTGCACTAATAACAGAGCTGTTTGTTTATGAAATTTGTATTGGCATATGGATAGTCTATTTCTGAGCCAATTGAATGGATTAATTGCTGGGAAATGAATTTGGAATCTCATTGTGTTGGGGTACGCAAGAGATAGCAGTTTGAAGCTCTTAGTATGAATATAAATATAAAGGGAATGTTGACCTGTGACAATTCACGATTAAGCTTAATCAGGAATTGTGAATGAATTGTCGCAGGCAACAAGAATGAGTGTGTATATAACCCACCCTCTTCTCTTTACCTCCATTTTCTATATATAAACTTTAAAACATTTCTCTTCTTCCACACCAAAACCTCTCACTTTCCTATTATTCTTTTCGGCAAATAATATGGCTTCTTTCTGTTTCTTTATCTTAACAATTCTTATGATTGTTGCATTGTCATTTTTTAGCATTGAAGTTTCAGTGGCAGCTCGTCGCGGCCTTCAACAGCCACTTTTCAGCTATTTCCCTCACTTGAAACTCCCTCCATTGCCCAAAACTGGAAATAACTTTCTGGTTGTACCTGTGGTTACATTGCGTCCTGCGTTACGTCCTCGTAGTGTTCTTTCAATTGGAAGACGAGCAAATGTCCCTTCATTTTCATTTCCTAATCCTCGTACTGCTCCTTCATTTCATTTTCTTCATTTGTTATGAGCAACAAAGAAATTGATTTGTACTAATGAATATTTTAGGAAGAATGATTTTCTTTTAATATCTGCAAAATAATAACTTAATAATTTCTCCGGTTATTGTAAAAGAAATAATATTAGAAAAAAAAAAGCCAATTTTATTTTAGTTCACAAAAAGGTATGTTTATTTCTAAAAGTGTCATATTTTAGTTCTTAAATGTCATATTTCATATTCATAAGATTTTATGATGATAAAAATGATTTCGTTTTCCTTGCATTTTGCTTGATTCATTTTAATCGGTTGATGAAATCTTCTTTCTGGTTCGTATGTCGTGATTAGATCTTCTTTCTGCTTAATAGCGAACTAAGATTTTTGGCTCTGCACTTACAAGTCCAATAGGAACGATTAACAATTCTTTTAGTGGCGATGATTGGTTTAAAAGCTTTGTATGGATTGAAGCGGAAGCATAGAGTAAGTTTAATGTTTAAAATTATAATTTTCACAATTCTTTTAGTTTAATCTAATAAATTTGAATTGAGTAAATTTAATATTTGAAATTATAATTTTCACTCTTTTAATCTAATTAATTAATTTAAATTTAATTTTTTTACAGATGCTTGAAGAAGATGAAATTAGTGTGGGTTAACTATTGGATTAATGTAAATTTTTATTGTGAACTTGTAAATTTAAATTTAATATGTTAAAATAATTGGGTTGTAATGTTTAAAAATAATTTATTTGCAGCAATTTTTTGGTTAAACGAACTATAATTCGAACTATAATTCGAATATTCAAATCGAATACTGTAATCGAATAATAATCGAACTGTTCGCGAATATTTTCAAATAGTTGCCGAATCGAATTCGAACTTTTAATTGATGTTCGAGTCGAATACGAATCCGAATTCGAACACCACGAATACCTAAACGAACTCGAACTGAACCTATTACTGTTCGGTTCGATTCGGTTCGTTTACAGCCCTACTAAAAGCCAAGAGAATAAAAACGAATTAGTTAGACATCCATGACTAGTAAAGGTTAAGAAAAAAAAAAAAAAGCTATGAATTCCTATTCATATTGGTATTTCACTATTTATATGATCATTATCTATAGCATTACGTTTTTTAAACTAAATCATAAGGAATGACTTGCGTAACTTAAAGATATGAGAATGAAAGTGAGGAACATTAGTTATCCGTGCTGAGCTATGAAATATGAAACATTTACACATGAATATTACTTAAACTATTAGTACAATAATTGTCAATAGAAAATATGCATGATTTAATATAAAATACCATACGTTTCACAAATTAAAAGAAATTGTAACATTATTAAATATAAACACATAACAAACTAACCAATACCAACAAACAGATGGAAGCTATACATATGCAGACAATTAGAAAATATAAAAGAACAAGTAAGATTGAAACATAGGAAAAAGTTAACACACTGAAGTAATAGAGTAAAGGCAGAAATTATCTAATAACAAGTCAGCACAAACAGAAAACAATCGGAAATTAAAATACATTAGGTAGTAAATGAAAAGCATTATGAAAATTGAAGTGTGGCTTTGTCGATGTGATTTAAACATATGTATTACTTTTGAGATATTATTTGTTTTGTATTTAATTTCTATCAAATAGTTAAAGTACTCATTAAGCGTAATTCTTAGCGAGTTCAGTTTTATAAACATAGATTATAGAGATAAGACAAACAAATAGGAATCATCAAAAAAAGTAAAATTAGAGTGTGAAAAAGAAACGAAGTGAAAAACATAGCAGTGTTTAGTTTAGCATGTAATGTAATTATAAAGATATGTAAATGACATTAGTTAAAGATTAATATAAGTTATAAATTATGTTGTAATAAAAAGAAAAATTTTATTCAGTGTAAGTTCTGTATATCATGTAGCATATGTTGTGGCACACTTAACTCGACAAGAAATAGTCAAGTTAAGGGGTATTACAAAAGCAAAGTTGAGACGAGAGATTGAAATGCAAAGAGAATTCTAAAGTAAGGAATAAGATGTGAAAATTTGAAAGATGAATCTCAAGTTAGCTTTTATGGGGGCTAACTTTAAGGTTCTGCACCTTTCAAAAGCTGTGGCATTGCCAATCCCTTCTCCATTTGTGTAATTGCGTACTTTGATCAATGTTGGGAGACTATAACACATGAAGACATTGCCGCCTGTGTAATGACTATCATTGAAGAGTCCTGTCAGAGGTAGGATGTGGGAAGTTGATATGTTTTCATTGTGGTTTGATGGACATGACGCCTTAATTTTTTCTTTAGGGGTCGTTTGACGGGCTTGACAGGGGAGTAGTGTTACTAGACACCCTTGATGGGCTAACACTGTCTGAGCCCACCTTCATGGCCCATAACTCACTAAAGGCCAGGGATGGGCTCGGACTCGATAGCCTTCGGAACCCGTCTGCATCGGTAGGGATGAAGCCTCGGATGATCGCATTCTCTGGCAGATTCTGGATCAAGATGGTCCCGGATTTCTTGCCGATGATCTCGCCAGGGATTTGCACGACAGGAGGCGTGTTCCGAAAATCAGGTAGTGACAATTACGGCTTGTCAGCCTATTTAAGGGACAAGAAATTGTGGTTTGAGTTTACATAGTGACACAAAAGAAAGGAAAAAATATGCACTCGTTTTATGATATTTTAATATCAATTATTACGAATTGATAGCTAACTTTAACATCAAAGTGTCTAATATTCCAGGTGGATCAGATTAAAACAAGTGAAACTGTTGTTTATAAACTAAGGGTAATTACTATTGGGTCCCTGAGATTTGGCCTAATAGACTCGGAGGTCCCTCTATTTTTAAAATTGTATCAATTAGTCTCTAACTTTTTAATAATAGACTCTCAGGTACTTCAGTCCACTTTTTCCGTTAGTTAACAAAAAAGTCAACGTTTTTTTTTTCAAAATGACAAAAATACCATTTGGTTTATTTGAATCGAGCCAGACTAATTAAACCCAATTTTAAATCAAACCATAATAAAAATTTAAAATGACCAGATTGGGATTCAAACTAAAGACCTTATGGATGTTAGAATGCATGATAACCAACTACACCAAAACACCTTTAGTGTATTGAATTGACGTGATAAGATTTTATTGTGTAAGGCACAACCATTCACCTTTTATGACTATAACAATTATCTATTCTTTCAATTAAGATTTTATTAAATAATTACATATTTATTTTTTATCATCCTAGACAAGTCTGAAGGTTAGAAGAGAAAGTTTAACTTTTCCGGAAAATTTAAAAAGATTTTACAGAAAATTGAGTGTTTATTTGGAGAAATTAACAAATATTAGAAAACTCATATTTTTTATTTGGAGAAATTAACAAATATTAGAAAACTCATATTTCTAATTCAAGGAAATAAAATATTTATTGCAGAAAAAATCGTTGAATAACGCGTTTTTGGACGGAAGGACCTGAGAGTCTATTAAACGTTAGGGACTCGATAATACAATTTCCAAAATATAGGGACCACAGAGTACATTAGGCCAAAAATAAATATTACATTTCCTTGAATTAGAAATATGAGTTTTATAATATTTGTTAATTTCTCCAAATAAACAATATGAGTTTTCTAATATTTGTTAATTTCTCCAAATAAACACTCAATTTTCTGTAAAATCTTTTTAAATTTTTCAGAAAAGTTAAACTTTCTCTTCTAACCTTCAAACTTGTCTAGGATGATAAAAAAATAAATATGTAATTATTTAATAAAATCTTAATTAAAAGAATAGATAATTGTTATAGTCATAAAATGTGAATGGTTATGAATTACACAATAAAATCTTATCACGTCAATTCAATACACTAAAGGTGTTTTGGTGTAGTTGGTTATCATGCATTCTAACATCCATGAGGTTCCTAGTTTCGAATTCCAATCTAGTCATTCTAAATTTACTGTGGTTTGATTTAAAACTTGTTTAATTAGTCCGATTCGATTCAAATAAACCAAAGGGTATTTTTGTTATTTTGAAAAACAAACGTTGACTTTTTTGTTGACTAAGAGAAAAAGTGGAAAGAAGGACCTGAGAGTCTATTATTAAAAAGTTAGGGACTAATTGATACAATTTTAAAAATAAAGAAACCTCCGAGTCTATTAGGCCAAACCTCAGGGACCCAATAATAATTACCCCTATAAACTATTAATCTATGATCCAAACCATTTGAACCGAATTGAATCGACTAGCTTTTGTTTGGTCAATTTGCTCTAGCCTACAAGGATTTTGACGTCCTCATTAAAGCCATAAAGCAGAGTACTCTGCTTCGATTAAAAGACAGTCGTATTTAGCAGTTAAAATTTCAACAATAACTAAAATTATGATGTGATGCAACATTAGTGGGCTGCTATGCTAACGTTGCTTCAACAAATTCTTAAACGAAAGTTAACATGTAAAAAATAAACCATAAATTGCAATTTGTAACAAACATGACTTCAGCATTGAATAATACACACATCCCTTGAGGTTAGAGACGCATTATAACATCGGATCACTAATAAAGACTACTTAGAAACAAACTAATTATTCAATTGTTTTTTGTTTCAATGATTCTACTCGTCGGATTCCAAAAGTTCCTTCACAACTTTAGCACAGCCAGACAATGGTTCGTCTCTCAAATAGCCCATAGAATTGGCAAAATGGAGATCCGAAATCGCACCATTGGAGCGAGTTAATATAACTTCAGCACGACTGCGACCTCGGTCAGCTGTCTTGCAATTTTCCAGCGGACTGCTTACGAGAGTAGCATAGCAAAATTGGTCTTGATGATCATCTTCTACAGTTATTTTGTACGTTCCGCTCGAGTCTGTTTTCCCCTCAATTGTATATTTAAGTTGTGAAGTTATTCTGTCTAGACATTCGATTCTTACCATGGCACCTGTACGTTTAACAATTCAGTTAATCCAGATTTTCATATTTTTAACTACAAACCATATATTTTTTTTCCCCCAATTTAAATGATAATAGATGTAACAGTATTGTTTTTAATTCAAATAAGAAATTGATTTAGCATAAAAAAGGGTGGAGTGGAATTTGGATCCTCTGTATTTTCGAACACGAGAATTATTATGTGGAAAAGAACAAGAAAAAAGATTCCAGATTAATCAATAACCTGTTAACCTAATATCTTATTCGGTTAGCAATTAGGGTTTAGCATATAGTTTCTAGATTTTAGTAAATGAACATATTAAAACATAATAAAGTATGAGATTAACCAGGTTAATACCTATCAGTACTAAAAGAAAAAGCTATACCAGGAATGTAAGTAGTTTTGCTGGTCTCAAAGCCACAACGGCAAGTGTCGCAGTAGACGCGACCATGGATATGGAAAGGCCTTCGGACAAGACGTGCATTAACAAGAGAAGGGACTCCGACGAGAGAAACAACAAAGAAGAGCAACATCCACTTAGCCATTACAATTGGATTTGTAGTTACAAAGTACAGTAATGCATGGAAATGTAGTATATATAGAGAGTTTAGTTAAATAATATAGTATATATCAGTAACTTGGGAAAGTACACAGATTAAACAAATCACATGCGTCTTCAGATCCAAAAATTGCAAGTCTTGCGGCGTTTTAGTCTCCATCAATAAATTGGTGTCGGTTGCTTTCTTTCAACCTATTTCTTCCTTATCTTACGCGGAGATTCTTGTGTTAGTCTAACACTAAACAGATCTATATGATATTAATTGCATGGTTATTAGAAAATCTTACGTGCATGCGCTTGTACAATAATATTTGCTATTTTGGCGGATGCAACACATGCTTACAGATTTATTGTGAACAAAATATTACTTAAATTTTGTAGGCAAAAGATAGAAGAGGTTTGGAAATATGACTAAATAGCAATTTCCATGTTTTATACGAAGAGAAATAAATTTTTATTACATAACACTTTTGTTGTGTGTGTGGATGAGACCATGAATTCTTACCAATGGAGTCACAATAGCATAACATTAAATAATAAATTAAAATTGGAATAATAATAATAATAGTAGATGCCACTATTCTAAAGTTTTGTTTAAGTAAAATAGGGTGGTTTTTTTTCTTTCTCTTTTACAAATATGATCTTTTTGCTAAATTATTATTAAATTTTATTTTCTATACCAGCTTCTAGTTATAAATTTATTTTCTTTTATTTTTTTTTTTTAAAAACTAAGTGTCTCGTACAACTACTGGTATATAAAATTATTTTTTCTTACTTACTCAACTGTCATCAGACTCAGCACTACCATCGAACCCACTGTCACTTGCCACCACCGCTATCACCAAAAAATAAATTTATTTCCTTTTATTTCATTCTACTGTCGACTACTAGCAAATTGTTTATAAATTCATTTCTTTTTATTTTCTTTCACTACCAACTTTCTCTTTATTTTCATCCATTACCGACCACTAGCTCTTGATATATAAATTTATTTTCTCTTATTTTCTTAACCAAATGAATTAAGATAACATTGTTTTTTAAGGAAAAAGAAATAAAGTCAAGAATATATTTATATTCTCACATATATTAACAAAATCCAAAATTATTAACAAACTAATCAACTAAACAAAGAAAGATAACATTTTTTTTAGGAAAAAAGCAACCAATGTAGCATAAAACCATCGATCATGAGAAAGGAAACCCCACCATGGTTACTGTTAACTAACAGTTTTTGTTTTTAATTTCTGCACATTAATTCATCTTTGTTTATATCCTTTTATACATGAATTTGTGATATCAAATATATTCTAATCCCTTGATCACAGGGATTTACATTGCTATAATCCCTTGATTATTGGAATAAGTTGTTGATTCTTTTTTCTGTCACTCCTCTCAAGTTGAGTCGTCGGATTACAGATGTTGAACTTGGACAGGGCTTCATTGAAAACTCGAGCTGGTACTGCTTTAGTTAAAATATCCGCAAACTGGTCTTCTGATATTACAAATGGAAACTTATGATTCCATTTTCTAGTTTCTCTTTGATGAAGTGCCTGTCTATTTCTACATGCTTGGTGCGATCATGTTGCACCGGATTTTCAGAGATACTGATCGCTGTCTTGTTATCTCATTTTAATTGACACGCACCTTTGACATGAAATCCAATTTCTACCAATAACTTCCGTAGCTAGAGTATCTCAGCCAGTCCTTTAGCTACTCCCCTAAATTCGGCTTCTGCGCTTGAAAGTGCTACCACCTTTTGCTTTTTGCTTTTTGCTTTTTGCTTTTCCAGGTTACTAAGTTTCCTCCAATTAGAGTAAAATATCTAGAGGTTGACCTTCAGTTTGTAAGATTTTCAGCCCAGTTAGCATTTAGTTAATATTATAGAAGAAAAACAGCAAAGCAATGCAATAATAAAAATGCAGAAAGCAGTAAAGAAACGAAAAGAGCGTAAAGGAAGAAGAGAGCGTCTATCAACACAGATCCCGTTGTGTCTGGTCTTCTGGGGGCTATTTATAGTAAAAAAAAATAAGATTGCGGTGGCCTAGAACGCCTTGGAAGGCGGTAGGTGGCGCCTTGGAGGGCGGCAGGTGGTGTTGGAGAACGGCGGCAGGGCAAGAGCGGCAGGTGACGTCGAAGGACAACAGCAGGTGGCGCTTGGAAGGGGCGACAGGTGGTGTCTGGGGATGGCAGTAGGTGGCACCCTGTTGCTAAACATTTTCTGATTTTTCGTTCCGATAGCTTTTCGAGACCCTTCGGAACTCCAATGACTTTTTCGGTGCCTTTCTGTGATCCATGCATTTTTCTAGACATTTCAAGTAACATGTTGATATAGTTTTGGTGTAATCTACTAACAACTTTCGGTTTGGCTCGATTGTTTCTAGTCCGGGAAAAACAGCTTTCCGGACCTCAAAATTCGAGTATTCACAGTTAACCCCCACTAGGCGACATAAAAATGATTTATAGAGCTCAGTGGTCTTTTGAAGAGTGAATTTTGAGGCTAGGGACTGGATGTAAAAATGATTTCATTTGATTTGCCATTCACATTTCAAAGTCTCTTCTCTCTCATGATGACTTCTCTAGTCCTTGACCCGGGCGATACCCTTGTAAGTTCAACTTCTGTGTATTAGAGGCATCGGGAAAGAGATATTCCCAATGGGTCCAAGCTTTGTTGGGCCAATATGTGTACTTCTCTGCACCATTGGCCAATGAAAGCATCTTAAGAGGTGATGTAAAATAAGAGCCCATAATTCCAGCCTGGTTTCTTGCTAAAAATGGAAGACTATTGTCATGTCTCTGACCCCTTTCCTTGTATTTTTTATTTCCCTACATTGTCAGTATCATCATAGGAAGAGCAATGCTTATGTAATGAAATAAAACTTTGATTTGTTTGAGAAATTTTCCTTTGTGCCTTTTTTTTTGTACTGTTGACACTTTCTGGCATATGAATTTGATGCTTCCCTGCACTGTTATTAGAGACATGTACAAGCATGTATGTTATGATTATGGCACTTTATGATAATTAGAAAATGCAACCTTGGAAAAAGAAAATTTATAAAACGAATGCAAAATATTTTTCAAATGAAAAGACACTGTAAAAACGGTTCTCTTTTTTGCAAAACAAAAGACCAACACGCTTAGGAGGGCGACATATTGCACCCCAGGACGGCGCCCGGTGGTGCTCAAGAGGGCGACTAGAGGCGCTCAGGAGGGCAGCCGGCGGCACTGGGTGGACTTGTCTGTCTATAAATACAGCTCTAGGTCCGTGTAGCCTCACCGTTTGAGCAAAAACCAATTTTTGAGAGCTAAAAACTCTCATTTTCTTTCAAGAAAATGAATCCTACCTACAACCATGCCATGCATAATTGGACCCTGTGAATACTCGAATTTTGAGGTCTGGAAAATCATCTTTCTCGGACCGCAAACAGTCGGGTTGGACCAGAGGTCGCCGGAAAATTATGCTGGAAGTATGCCTTCATGGTACTAGAAACATCAGGAAAATTATTAGGATCACAGAAATGGCCTTGAAAAAGTCATCAAAGTATTTGAACATCCCGAAAAGGCTCTGGAATGAAAAACTAGCAAAAGGAAGCACAGGGTAGCTCCTGGCCGCCTAGAAGGGCGCCTCTGGCCGCCCTTCAGGGTGCTCTAGGCTGCCCTAGGTCAACTTTTGGCCAATTTTGCACTATAAAAAGTCCCCAGAGGTCATTTTCACTCACACCTTGACCTGTGTTGACAGCTGCTCTCTTTTCCTTTTTTGCTTTTGGCGATTCCTTATCACCAGACAATTATTTTCTGCTTTCTACATTACATTGTTGTGTTTTTGTGCTTTCATGCTATGATAAACACTTAATAAAAAGTCAAAATCAAGCTAAAATTATGAAGCGGTCGCCGATTACCACATGTACGCACCTAAACTCTATGTTTTTGATTTAATTGTCTTCTTCTCCTCCTTCTCGATTCAAACATGCATAACAATTTACATTGCATAATCACTGTTTGGCACCCAAGTGCCCACATAATCAATATTTTGACCCCAAGACCCAATTAAATTACTTTTTTGGCCCCAAGGCCTAAACAAATCTCATTTTTGGTCCCAAGACCATGCAAAAGTGCATTTTTTGCCCTAAGGCCTAAAAATCACTCTTTTTGGCCCCAAGACCACACCAATTACACTTTTAGTCTCTAGACCACCTTTTCGGCCCCGACGCTGTAAAATCTCAATTTTGGTTCCTAGACCACCTCCTCTGCCCCGAAGCTGTAAAATTACACTTTTGTTCCACAGAGCACCTTTTCGGCCCTGTCGCCGTAAAATTACAATTTTGGTGTAACGTCCTCTCTTATACATTATGTTATAAAGTATGTCATATTTTTTTATATAGATATATCATCTTTTAATTTGCACGTGAACCTATTCCAATTCAAATATTAAACAATATA
Source organism: Croton setiger (assembly GCA_948099555.1). Lineage (NCBI taxonomy): Eukaryota > Viridiplantae > Streptophyta > Magnoliopsida > Malpighiales > Euphorbiaceae > Croton > Croton setiger. The sequence goes on from CANUEY010274684.1 coordinate 10,709, forward strand.
TAACAAACATATCTCAAACATAGACCAAAAATTAAACATACATATTTTTACATTCTATATTTACATAACGCTATGCCATATTATCCCAAAGTTATATACTATCATTTATATAACAGACTATAATATCAATTGCATAGTGACATGTCATTTCTTATTTATTGGTTGTGATTTATCGACCACATGTTACCCCGGGAATTTCACGGCATAGCAGTAACCATAGCTGGTCAGCAAACCTGTAAGACCGGAAAACATCGTCGGTCATAAAGGGATCCGCAGATCAACCTTTAATATGCAGTATTCACCAGATCATTCTGTATTGTATAGGACCCGTAGGTCTTTCTATAACATATTAGACCAGTAGGCCTTTCCATCAAATCATAGAGGAAACCTAGTTTCTCAAACGTGAAATCTGTTACATTGGTAACAATAATCACAACCGCCTTATTTAGGTTCAGTGGACATAAGCTTGAAAATCATGTATATCATATGTCATGCTTATATAATCTCATACTTGTAATAATCATATAATCAGATTACTTCACTGGTAGCCACAACATGGTATAACACATATCATTTATATCCAGGTCACATAACTCAACTGGTCGGATTTTAGTACCAACTCAGGAACCACAAACATAGCAATTCATATATCACATATATCCAATTGACCGGGCTTCAATACCGGTCCAACAATATCAAAAGTCATGTAATAACAAATCATACCTTATAGGTGTTCAATTATCATTTCCAGGCTTTATATCTCTATATATAACATGTTTAGCAATAACATAATAT
>CANUEY010274902.1:0-14953 GCA_948099555.1 Croton setiger
AGGCGTCAAGCGTATCAGCGGTCTTATTTATGAAGAAACCAGAGGCGTGCTCAAGATCTTCCTCGAGAATGTGATTCGTGATGCTGTTACTTACACTGAGCATGCTCGTAGAAAGACTGTAACTGCCATGGATGTTGTTTATGCTCTCAAGAGGCAGGGTCGCACTCTTTATGGTTTCGGCGGTTGATTTCTGTTTATTTATGCTAATTCTGTTTGGATTCCAATTTCTGTTTTAGATCAAATCTCTCGGTGTAAAGTTAGTAGTTCCAAATCTTTTACGAATTGTTCTGGGAAAAGTTTCGAATATTAGCATAATTATCTAGATCTGCGTAAACTGCCTGATTTCTCAATAGATCTTTTATGAAGATTGCTTATCATCAACTCAGAACTGAACGAGTACAATTTGTTATTTTATAATTAGAATTCTGCGAAACCTTTAAATTAAAATGGAGATTTAAATCTTAAGTTGGAGTGTTGTTGGAAATTCAAGGTGTTATTCAAAGGGTGGAAGGGAAAACAAAAAGGCTGAGCTTCTAAGCCCGTTTGTGTATTTGTGTTTCTTGACCAAGTTTAAATAAAGCGATTTTGATAAATCCCACGTTTAAGAAGCATGGTAGAAAATTGCATTTTAATGAATTTACAATTTTTTTTATAAAAGATGTGTGTTGGAGACTTGTGAGTTGAAGGTGGCGGATTTCAAATTTTTATATATTTTCGTTGTAGATTTATTGAATTTCACTTTTTTTTTTTTAATTGATTGGCCATATGTATACTATTATATTTGAGCTATTATACTCTCGTTAAAAAGAATTATATAGAAATTAAGATTCGATAATACATATAAAAGAAGTATAGATGTAATCTAGAAATTTGGAATTAGTAATGGGAGAAATTTGTTAGTAATTATAGAAATGTAAAGAATGTACGGGCATCATAATAATAGCCTGTCTTCCACATGAGACGACTGAACCCATGTTGCCATGTTTTCATTCTTTCACTATGTTCTCTACTCATCTCTTGTTATTCCCTTTGTGTGAGGATACGATTAAACAAACATTTCAAAAAATTAAGCCATAGGTATTATTATGATATGATTTGATGAAAAAAATCAAAATTCAAATCACTAAGTCCAATTAAAAAAAGAGTGTTCTATAATTTTATATATATATATATATATATTGAAAATAAGAGTGTTCTATATTTGACTGAATTTTTTTTTTCTTTAAGAAAAGAATGATTTATTACAATTTTGTTTAATTTTGGGATAATAGCATAGTAATTAAGTCAACTTAGCTAGAGTTGGTTAACAGGTTAGTTAATTACAATGCTACTTTTAGTATATTATCCGGTAATTATCTTACTAAATTTAACATGTAATTTCCAACACCCTATGAGAAATAAAAATTATTAAAAATTTCACTATAAATCAAAATCACTCTTTTTCATTAATTCACCTCGGCTACCCCTTTTTATTTTTTCATATTTGTTCAATTTTTTATTTTCTCTAGTAATATATTTAAGATTTATTTTTGGCTCAATATTTTGAGATTATATTTTTTTATTTATTGAATTTAATTTTTCACATGTTAGATTTGTATTTTACTGGATTATTAATCTATACTCTGTATCATAAAATTTATTTGAAAAGTGGAGTTGAAATATTAGTCTAATAGTTAGTGTACAGTGTTATAACATATTGGTGAAAGGTTCGAAACTATATTCAAGAGTATGTTGATAGGGGAGGACCACCATTTATTATTAAGTCATGAATTAAATTCCTCTATCGAATAGAATTTATGAAAATTAAAGAATAAAAAAATCATAAATGGTCAAAAAAAAAAATTAAATCCAAATTCATATAAGATATTAAATTTGTATTTTATATTTGTACTTTATCTTTAACTAATAGAATATCTCCTAAGAAAAATCAAATTAGTAATATATACCACAAATATTTATACTAGTTATTAATTTAAGTGAATTATTATAAAAACTTAGATAACTAAACCATATTATTTTCATTTTAATATTGAGATTGTTAGAACATTGGGTATTGAATTTGTAAATACAATAAAATAATTGAAAAAATTATTTATAGAAGAATATAACTAATCCAAAACTTTTTAAAAATAAAATAAAATTTTTGAGATTTAATTTTTAAATTAGAGGCTAATACTTTGCCTAAAAGAGTAAAATTTAAAATTATTTAATGATGTTTTAAAGACAAGCAAGCAATAAACCTTATGTAAACCTTATTTATAGGTTTTTCTTAGTTAATTAATATAAAAACTTAAATAGAAGAGAGAAACAAGTACCACCCAACTAACCCATCACTGTCCGCAGGGACCGTAGCACCAAAACAAGAGCAACTTAACATATCTTTCTCTTCTCTATATAAATATACAACATCCAGATCCCAATTTCCCCATTTCAATTTCCACCAGATCCAGCAGATTTTTGCTTCCTCTTCTTCCTTCTTCTCCATACCCCAAAATGGGCTTCCCATCAAACGGCACCGCTTCAGATACCAACAAGCAGTTCAAGTTCCTTATCTATGGCCGGACTGGCTGGATCGGTGGTCTTTTGGGTAAGCTTTGTGACTCTCAGGGCATTGACTACACTTATGGCTCCGGTCGTCTTGAAAATAGAACTTCCTTAGAATCCGACATAGCCACCGTCAAGCCTACCCATGTCTTCAACGCCGCTGGTGTCACCGGCCGGCCTAACGTAGATTGGTGTGAATCTCATAAGGTGGAGACTATTCGGACAAATGTGGTTGGAACGCTTACTTTGGCGGATGTTTGTAGAGAGAAGGGCCTGATTTTGATTAATTATGCTACGGGTTGTATTTTCGAGTATGATCAGGATCATCCTCTTGGTTCAGGTATTGGATTCAAAGAGGAGGATACTCCGAATTTCACTGGATCCTACTATTCAAAGACCAAAGCTATGGTAATCACTTGTTTCAGATTAATTGATTTGAATTAATTACTTATTTTATGTATTTCTTGATAGGATCTGATTAATATTACAGGATACTTGAATTGTTGCATGCTATTGATTTTGCTCGAGTGAATATTATATGTGATTTATTGGATCGAGCAATTTCATGATGGATCTTGCTACTTATGATTGATCATTGCATTTTCTTATAAACATTTTAGATTTGAATTAGTAGACTGTACTAAAAAAAAGAGATTCAAAATCAGCCAGTTTGTTATGATTGGTTTATGGGTTTTAGATCTTATGGCGGATATAACTTTGGGTTTGAAGTTTTTTATTGGTTAAGTCCTCTCATCTTAGTTTAGTGCAAGAAATGAAATATCAAATCTTGCCTTTAAATAACATTGGAAAAAAACCCATCTAAATGCTAATATGGAGTTCATTTGGTTGATTCTATGTAATTTATAATTTTTTAAAACACATTTATTTGCAAATAAGATGTTTGCATATGGGGTTTATTTATTCCCCGCCAGATACTACTTATAGTGGAACTAGACAAATGAACTTATTTTTGTTTAGGAAAATTGAACTAAATCTCTAATTTGAAATCTGACGCAGGGGAAGGATTTAGGGTCAGGCAAATCTCAACAAATAGGCTAGAATAGAAAGATTGAGAGTAACAAATAGGGTTGTCTCACAATAACCACAAAAATTCAGAACTTCTGAATTATTCTTATAAAAATAACGATATAAAACTGATTACATAACTTGCTGCTTTCCCTATTTATATTATATAACTCTATTACTAAAGTCCTAGTTAGAATAACATAATAAATAGTAATCCTAAGTAACTAAGGAACTAATAACTAGTCCTAAATTAAAGAAGAAAACATAAAATAGAGGGAAACTTCCTAAATAATTAAAGGAATCCTAAAACAATATGGAAAACTTCAAGACTTCTTGAACAACCGATATGCTCCTGCACCATGTTTGTTTAGCTTTTTTTATTAGCTTTTATATATAGGCTTTACAAAAGAAATCTACAAAGTATATAACATGAGAAACTTACATGCATTTAATTCAATTTTAACATCTTATAGCATAATAAGGTTTTAAACAAATTGCTCAAACAGCTATACTATGCAAGTCTCTCTTTGATTATGTTAACTTTGAAGCTTCATTTATGCTTCTGCATTTAAAAAGCAGTAGTTAAGATCAAAGAGCACAGTAACTAGAAACCAAACATTGCATACGTGTTAACGGACCTGTTTGTCGTTTTTTGATTTTTTATTTATTAAAATGTTTCTGTTTTTATGATAGCATTTAATAGATGATGATGCTACTTCATTCTAATGATTTGTCTTATAGTAGTTTTTATTTTGTTTTCCTTTGTGGTATTTGAAAGGTTGAGGAGTTGCTCAAGAATTATGAAAATGTCTGTACTTTGCGAGTCAGAATGCCAATTTCATCTGATTTATCAAATCCTCGCAACTTCATCACAAAGATCACTAGATATGACAAGGTTGTTAACATTCCAAACTCAATGACCATCTTGGATGAGTTACTTCCCATTTCCATAGAGATGGCAAAGAGAAACCTTACTGGGATCTGGAATTTTACAAACCCTGGCGTGGTTAGTCACAATGAAATCCTAGAGATGTACAAGACTTACGTCGATTCCAACTTCTCATGGAAAAACTTCACTCTCGAAGAGCAGGCAAAAGTAATAGTCGCCCCAAGGAGCAACAATGAGCTCGACGCAACCAAATTGAGCAAGGAATTTCCTGAAATGCTACCAATTAAGGAGTCCCTTATCAAGTATGTGTTTACGCCAAATCAGAAGACTGCTGCTGCTTGATGTCATTAAGTTCATGATCCAAATTGCCTGATCGATCATAAAGGGATCTTTTCCCATGTTTCAAGCCAATGAGAACAACACCGAGGCTAGAATTTTAGGTTTGATTTTTTCCCCCTTTTTGTTATTTATTACTTGTTGATGAGGTTAATGTGTCATCGTAGAGTTTCTTCCGAAATGACAGAAATGATTGAAGCTTTTGATATTTGAATGTTGTATTTGTAACTTGAACGTGAATAAATTAGTTGGAAATGATTTGTCAGGTTAAAATTTTTTTTGCAGTTTATTTATTGACAAATAATAGGATCTGTTCTGATAGTTGAAGCTTTCTAACGCTATTGCTATTAAAATTTCTTATGAGCTCTATCTGGGGTTCGCCTGATTCTTAGATAATTTCTTTGGCTTTGTAATATGATTATGAACTTTTGTAATAATCTCCGCTGATGAACTCGTTTTGGTGGATTTATATATTATTATTTAGAATTTTTTCTTTTTTTAATATATGGTTTTGACTCTTTCTGATGTTTTCAAGGGGTGATGAGTGGGACGATGTAAATTCTAATTTGAAATTTAAATAATGTAATAAATATACAGTCGTGTTGAATGTCAATCATGGAGATTTATCAATGCTAAATGCATAATTCAACCTCATGAATTTTGTACGAGTTTTACGCTTTTATTAATGTTTGAAAAATAAATATCATGTTATTGACGCCGTGAGGGCATAAAGTTATATTTTTAATATTTTAAGAAGTTAACGTCAAAAATTAAAAACTTGGAATACAAAATTATGGATTTGGCTTGTATAAAAACTAAAAATAAACAGAACTAAAATGTGAAAAGACAGGCCATCTTACTAGTATAATCTTGATGCAATTTTGAGGCAATCCAAGTACCTTAGTCCCTGCTTTAGTTTCAAGAGGAAATCAACTAATACAAACCCTTTTAGTACTTGCGATATGACCTAATTTATAACCAAATTCCAACTACTTTTGCTTATGATGGTTGCAAATGGTTTAGCGTTGTTTTGCGGATTGGTTATAAGCAAAATCAACGAAATTATTGGCTCAACCCATATTTTTACCGTGAACTTCCCACAATATTCTATTTTTACCCAAAATTGAAAAAGAAAAAAATTAGATGGGAAGGACCATTCATTAATTATTTAACTAAGTTGGGTTTAATTATTACAAACTCAGTTAATCAACTGTACCGTTACCAACTACAAAAAGAATCAGTTTCAAGCTATATAAAAAGTTGGACTACAATTTGGTGGGTGCACCGAGCCCTTGCGGTAGTGCAACGCATGGGCAACGCGCGAGAGGCCCAGCAGCAAGCTACATGTTGGCCCTTCCCCAATAAAAAATTAATTTAATATCGAGTGGGCCAATGGCCCACGTATCAGATATTAAACTGATAAGAACAGATACTACACTTGATCTTAGCCAAAAGGCCGAGAAAGGTATGAGTTTTCTTGTGATACACATCTTCTTTTATATGGACCCCTTTGGTTATAACTCTTCCCTTGTTTTCAATGTGGGAACATCCGTTTATTGCCACACAAAGCCAAGGCCCTTAAAGATGAATATGGTTATTTATTCCTTCCTTACATTAAGTCTATACAGTTAATTTTTATATTAAACCGAAAAATTTGATACTAATCAAACTGAAAAAATTTACAAATAAATAAATAAATATTCCTTGTTAAATAAATAAATTATACTCACTTAACTTGGCAATAGGCCGATTGAATGAATAAATAAAAAAGGGATAATGAAGGGAAAAAACAATTAAGAAAGTGACTCATCCACATATATTGAAGAAATTAGATATGAAAATTTTAAATAGGTATTAGCATAAATTAGGGCAGGGTGTATATTTTTCCATTGCCAACTACAGCTTTTGGTACAAACTTTTTTGTTAATTTTGTTAGCAGCAACGGTCAGTAGAATTAGGACAATTAAAAGCAATTTGTAAATTAAGTAATAAGTTAATAAAGGAGTTAGTAGTTTAATTACTTGTTGCAAGTGAAATTAGCACCAAATAAAAGCAAATTGTCAATCTTGTTATAGGTATTAGCATCAAATTAATATCAAATTTGTGGCATTATAGTATCAAATAAATAAGAATTGCCTATTAAAATATTTTCATCCATTTCTTTGTCAACTTGGCAGAGAGAAACAAGAAAGAAAAAGACTTATTATTCAACTTTTATCCCAACTCAACAAGGGAGCAAAAATCTCAACACCACCTCAAAAAACAAGGAACACCATTCTTGTTAGTTGCTTCCAAGAATACCATTCTTGTGATACATAGAAGAACCTTCAAATTTGGGTATTCTTTGCTGCCTGGACATGCTTTTCATGGAGTCTGGAGGATAATATTCCATACCTGGAAGTATATTATAAACAACTAATGGACTTCTAACCTTATAAATCCCATCTTCACTTTTCCAAATTATGGCACCTGAAGTAATTGGTTGTTGAGTAATTTTTGGTCCGTATACTTTAACTGTAAATGTTTTAGTTTCTCCAATGGTAGAAAATGACAACACTGAAGGCTCCACAACTACACTAATAGAACTTGGCATGTATAAGCTTACTGTGTAAGTTGAATTGGGTCGACCCACATTTGTAAATGTTCTTGTAAAGATTCCTTGAATTGGCTGCCCATCTTCAATTGAAAGTGCAAAAGTTGGGTAATTAAGATCCCAAACTCTTCCAGGCTCTGTGGTACTGCAAACGCTACTGTTATCGCCTGTGATTTGTCTTAAAGTGGAAGTATTATAGCCTTGCTTGCAGAGAAAATTAATGTAATCTGCTTCAGTTGTAGCATAAACAAGTCCAGGATTTACTGCTGCTAGTGGATTAATTTGACCAGACCCGTATGCAAATTCCCGATCGGGGTGCTTCCTTGAGTCAATGAGAGTAGCTATGTATACACACACACACACAAATGTGATATAAGTTATAAACAACTTATCATTATATTAGAGCAAAACATTTGGGTCTGCAAAAAAATAAAAATTACCAGTTGTCATTAGAGCAGATTTAATAGCTGCAGGTGACCAGTTAGGATGAGCTGCCTTGACATATGCTGCGGCCGCACTAGCATGTGGGCAGGACATGGATGTGCCTGAAATTATGTTGAACTTCACGCTTCTAGTGTCGCTCCTCGCAACAGAAGGTGGTGATAGGGGAGACCAAGCAGCAAGGATGTCCACACCAGGAGCAGACAAGTCAGGCTGCAAGCATTATATTAACTTAAAATTTTAAGAGAATTCTATACTATATACATTATTTATGTGAAATACAATAATTATTACCTTAAGAATATCAGTGCTAACGATATTGGGTCCTCTAGAAGAGAATGATACAACAGAAGGTGCCATTGGATCATTCAATTGCTCAGTATCACTAACCAAAATCGTAGCGATAGGATTCCTGATAAAAAAGAAAAAGGAAAACAGTACATCATATTAGTTTTATTAAGGACAAAAAAAGTTATATTACTAAATGAATAAGAAAATGTAATCTTACTCTGTAGATTTGATGTACTCTAGAATTTGTTTTCCAGCTTCTACAGTGATTATTGATGCAGGTAAAGGAAAACTGAAGGCGACATCTTTGCTATGTTTAGGAGTGCTCATAATAGCTCCCACACCATTAGCAAGTAAAATGTTAGTGCCATCCCAAATTGTTTCACAGAAAACTATAGTTCCTGACACCTTGTAAGAATTCAAAGTGCCAGGAAGACAATATTTTGCAGTGTCAGGATCAATCCCAGCGGAGTAATTAGCTGCATCTCCTCCCCAGATCAATGGATATGTCCCATTAAGCACAAAGGTATTAATGGATAACCCCTTTAAACAAAATGTTAAAATTAATTAGTAAAGAAAAAATTAACTAAGAATTGTATCAATAATGAAGTAAATTTTAAAAACATATATGTATATATACTCACATTGATCACTTGTCCATTGCCAAGTACAACTTGTGCGATAAATTTTCTATCAATGGTATTGGCAGCTACAGTCAAAGTCCAAGGTGCAACATTGCAAACTGTGTAAGGATTGGGACCAGAATTTCCAGCAGAGTTAGAGGTTAGTATACCATGTCTCATGGCATGATATGAACCGATTGCGATTGGGTCTTCCAAATATGGGAAAGCAAAAGGAGCACCAAGTGATACTGATAGAATATCCACACCATCAGCAATAGCATCATCAAATGCTTTAAGAATATCGGCAGTGGCACATCCAAATGACCAACACACTTTATACACTGCAATTCTTGCATTTGGCACTCCACCTCTTGCTACTCCTTCAGCCAACCCAAAAAAACTTGCTCCTTGAACCTCTTGCCCTGCTGCAGTTGAAGCTGTGTGCGTTCCATGTCCTTCGGAGTCTCTTGGGGACTTAATGTCAGTTTCTTTATACCAATCTTCACTGTTATAGTACCTTGCTCCAATAATTTTGCTACAATAGACAACATTTTTATAGTATTACATATATCAACCATAAAGCTTCATGTGATGTTTTTGCAAGGAAAGCTCACTTGTTACATGTGAAATTGCCCTCTCCTTGGCAAGTTCCTTTCCATTTAGCCGGTGGAGGACCCATGTTGGTATCGTTAAAGCTCTCAGATTCTGGCCAGACTCCTGTATCTAGAAGACCAATGACAACATTTCCTTCTTGAGAAGCAGAGAGTCGTCCTTTGGGGAAACTAACGAAATCCCATGATCTTGTTGTGTGAATCTTGAGTATATGGTTTGGTATTATTGATACTACACCATCCATTTCTGAAATTTAATTTGATCTTTCATTTAGTAATTACATCATTGCTAAGATATCTATTAATAATAAAACTTTATTTGAATTGATAACCTGAGAGTCTTTCTACTTCATCATCAGTTAATTTTGCTGCAAAACCATTAAAACTTTTCCCATAACTATAAACTAATGCATCTTTAGCAGATGAAGTGCTGCAATGCCAAAAGAAACGTTAGTATTTCCTCCCACAATATAATTAAATTATACTAACTAATTAATTTAATTAACCTTGCAAGAACAGTTTCTAGCATGGAGTGATGAGTTGATTGGGCAGCAAAATCTCCGCGAGGCAAGTCTCCCATGTACACTATATGGATCTTCTTCTCATCATTGCCATGGCACTGCATAAAGATTGTAGCAAGAAATAGAAAAGAAACAAGTTTCCTTGCCTTGGCCATCAAAATTATATAAAATTTTGATTAGGGTGGATGTTTTGAAGTTAGAGTTATAATAATGGCATTTATATATGAGAATTGAACACTCGTTAATAACGTATAATGGCATTCTTGATTGGAATCATACAAATTGGACATTGCAGGCCTTGTTCTTTTTTTTTTTATTTAAAAAAATTTCATTGTTGTAGTCGTCTATTGTCTGCATAACAATTTTTTAAAACTGGAAATTATTGTGAAGATTCTTGTTTAGGAGCCTGGTTTTTATCCATGTAATAATAAAATTATTATTTTTTATATTTTTATTATCTAATAAATGGAACAGTTAATTCCATGTACACACTTTGATTGTATTGGCTTTTTGGTGTTTAATAAATGGAATCCAGAATAATTTTTATATTATTGAAAAATACTCTTACATCTAAGAATAACCATTTTTAGAGAGGGTTAAACCTTTAGACATTGACTTCTATTTGTCTAAAGGGTCACACTTTTACGACTAATCAAATACATATTTGTATAATGCAATACCAACAAACAAAAACATTCATATTAACTCCTAACATCAATAACATTTAATGTATCCAAATTAGAGTCTTATGAACTTAACTCAAATATTAAATAATTAAAACTCACAAATTAATAAACTAATTAATTATTTTTGAACATTAGCTGATGATTAGAGAAAATTGAATGAAATTTCTAGAGTATTAATGAGTAATCACTTGTATATATTTACAGTATTGATCTTGTATATTTATACTATGTACAAAGCTTATAATAGGTATGATTGTACAATATACTATCTAGTAAACGGTTATTGCCAATGTGGCAATCTTGGTGAAGTAATTTGATGGGCAAATGGTTTTAAATAAACTGCTGAGCTGTACACAGCATTCCAACACATTTAAGTCGAGGTGGCCATAGGTCGGGTTAAGTCGGTTTCGGGATGTGGCCCGCCAGACCACGGTTTAGAGAAGGGCTAAAATATAACCGGGCCGGTTAACCAACAATTCTCGGTTCACCGGCGGGCTGGTTCAACGGCAGTTCGGTTCGAAATTTATTTATTAATTTATTTTTATTAAAAAAATTAAGGTAGGAAATAAAGTGGGAAAAAATTGTAAATTATAGTTTGAATTTGAATTTGAATTGTAACTTGTTGATTTGAATTTTTAAAGGAAGTTTAAATTGAAGTAGTTTAAATATATCTTGAAATTTGAATAAAAAAAATTAAGAGTTATTGAATTTTGAAGAACAAAATTAATAAATATGAAATTAAAAAAAATTGTAACTTTTAGTGAAAAATAACATAATTAGACAATAAAATTAATAATTAAAAAAAATTTCTTCCTTAAATTTATATGAAATTTAATTTATTACAATTAAGTTCAACAATTAATTGTAAAATACATGGAAAAAAACTTTGGGCTTACAACTAAATTTTTTATTTTTTAAAAATATTTATTTTGCCTACGTATTTTCTTTGGCGGAAAGAAAAATCAAAACCCACATAATTCTATTTCTTACCGTAATTTTCAACGGCGGAAGAACTTTCTTTCACTTCGGAGCTTTCATCGGAGGAAAAAGTTCAACAATCTTGTTTTCGTGCATGTGGTTTCAAGATTGTCCGCTCTCAATTTTGTTCTTTTCTCAAACAGCAGCAGGCCACCGGCATTAAATGTTTACTCCACCGCGACAGTTAAGACCGATGTCGCCAACACTTCTTTAGCTATTTTGGCCATAACTGGAAATGTATCTTCATGATTACTCCACCACTCTAAGATGTCGAAATTTATCGGATTCGTTACTGCACTTGAAAATTCAAACTCTGTGGACAAGTATTTGTCAAGTTCCAGATAGGAACTTGCACCGGTTCCCCTCGTCCTTTTTTAGCGTTGGGAATAAATAATAGACATTTTATTTTGAACCGAGATCTCACCCGGTCTGGCGGGAGTGGAACTTACTCCCGCCAACGTCAGTAGCAATAGCTGAAACGTTATTTGCAGAAAATTAAAAAAATAAATCATTAACTGTTTGCCTAATTTTATTAACTTTTCATCTATAGTCAAATTCAAATTATTATCATAAACATATAAAATAGTTTCTAAAATATTTAATCTACACCTTGCATCAAATATAAAAGTTAACCATTTATTTTTCATTACTTGCACATAATTTTTTGAACTAATATCATTTTCAAATATTTGCAATCAATCTACTATATTAACACTGTATTGCAAAAAAAATATGTGATGTTGATTTGTAGACATGACTAAATATTTTAGTAACATCATTCAAAACTTCTAACAAATTAATTATTTTTTAACATATTTTCCATGATTGTGGATAAATCAAAATATCGTGATTATCCTGAGAATTATAAAATCCGCACAATACATCATTAATATTCGTATGATTTTGCTAATAAACTGTAGGTGGAATTCCGCATATGTACAACATCACGTCTAAATTTTGTAGGAGTCAAATTGTTACTTCTACAAAATCTAAACCAATTTTTCATAAATTTATTATAATATTATAAATGTTTAATTGCATTTTTAATTGGTGAAATGTGAACTTCTAAAAATTTCAAACCATATTGAACACATAAATTCAAACATGACATGCACATCTAATATGAAAAAATTTACCGCCAACATTTGGTTGACATAATTCTTTTAATTGATGGATGGATACAGTGTTATATATAGTATTATATTCATCTAAAATATTATGAACGATTTTATAAATAATAGCATTATTCTTTTTTGCAACTGATATGAATTATCAATATAATGAATTGTTAAACCCATTTAGGAATGATTTAACCAATTATCTGTTTAAATATCGGAACAGATAGAGACACGACCTTTCATTGCAGCAAATTGAACAATTAATAATTTTTTTCTTTCTTTAAACAAAGTTAAAATATTTTTTTTAGTTGTATTTTTAGAAACAGTTTTATCACATGATTTTATAAATTTAATGAAACCACATTTTTCACCAAAAGAAAAAAACAATTTTTCAACACATATAAATTCGGCTAATTCTTTTTTATAATCTGTATCATTAAAATTAAAAATAGGATTTTTAGAAGATGTGTACCTGGATATTTGCGCTTGAGATCTTTTTTTACCAAAAAATTCCATCGGATGTTTTTGCTTCATGTGCTGTTTCATCTTTCCATACACTCTGCCGATTTTCCACTTGCAATGTATGTTACAATATTTGCAAACTTGAACAAATTCTAAATTTCTGACGAATTTCCACCGAAAATGCTGAGGTACATTACTGATATGCTTGTGCGATATATATTTTTGTTGTGTTCCAACTTCCTCTTTCGAATTAATTCTGGGATTATAAAGTAAATTTTTTTAAAAATTTCGTTAGTTTAAGGTAGAAGAGAAAAATAAAAGATGAAAAAGAAAATAGACGTTAAATAAATTTATAACGGAATAAAATATAAATAAAAAAAAATTTAAACAAAATAAGTATACGGAAGAAAAAATAAATTAAGAACAGAACAAAAAATTGAACTTAAACAAATTATAAAGAAAATAAAAAGAATTAAGAAATAAAAAAGCTTAAATTAAACAAATTATAACTACTAAAAAAATAAACTCAATTAATACCGTGTTTGTTGGGACGGTGGTGGTGGCGATGACGGCATTTCGGTTTGTAAATTTTGCCGCAATTACTCGGTTGTGAAATCTTCAAAATTAGGTGGAGAATTTATAAGCACCCTCTGATAAATATTTAAGTTCTTGTTGGATTAACCGGATAATCGAATAAATCATGAATTATCCGGTCTCCAACTTCTTGAATTTCAGGTTTCTTATCCCTTCATTTGGCAGCACTTGATCCGGGTTGATAAATTTTTTTTAAAAAAATAACTAAGATAATTTTGTGAAAAAAATTTAAGTACAGTAGGGGTATACAAAAATAAGCAAAGTAGTGACATAACTTAAACACTATAACAATTAATTAAATTTTTTTTCGAGAGTATGAGTGAGTAGAGAGTGTGAGCAAAGTAGGAAAAAGAATTTGTCATCCCCCTCCAATTTATAGACAATTCCTAAAATTTAGTTGGATACAAAATAACCTCCAAAACTATCTATTTTTCACTGTACGTAGGGTTAAAAGTGTCCACATTTTGAATTTACTTCCCCTCACCCCCCAAATTGCCCCACGGGCTGAGCCCGCCGAGCCCTGCTACAGGAGGAAGGGAGGCGCACCTGGCCAAGGAACCACAAGATGGGCTCGCGGCTTTGGCCCGTCGAGCCCGCCTGTTCCAACGCCAGCACAGCATGACCCGCACAGCTCGTGCCTTGGGCCTGTCGGGCCCAGCCTGCTGCCGACTGCCACCACTCTAAACCGAGTCCGCCGGTTTGAACTGCTGTTGAAACCGAAGGTTTCTAGAATTTCAAATTTTGAATTAATTTTACGGTTAACTGGCGATTCAATTAGACGGTTCGAAAACAGTTCACGGTTCATAACGATTACGGTTCGAAATTTCAATTAACCTGAATCAGACCGCCAACCGACCAGTTTCGATTCAAGTTTGACCGGTTCCGGGTCGGTATTTTCACGGCCGAGCCAGCGGGCCAACCCGGCCCATGTCCGCCTCTACGTTTAAGCAATGACTCAATTTCTTGTTATTCTTTGAAACCCTAAAATCTCTTCTGCCGCCACACTCATGCTTTCAATTTTCCAACAGATTGAGCCTAACCTTTTAATTTTCGTCAAGTACGGCTGCTCCCCCGAAGTGGGTGCTGAATTGCTGATTAAGCAAAAATAAGATCCACCATTGCCATTTCATCTTATTCTTAGGAATTTGTTGTATAATATGATTTCATATAAGTTATATACTTCATTTCGAAAAATTAAAATTAAATTACTTCATTTCACTTTTATTTGAAAGCATAAATCTTG
>CANUEY010275204.1:0-104488 GCA_948099555.1 Croton setiger
CAATTAAGATTTTATTAAATAATTACATATTTATTTTTTTATCATCCTAGACAAGTCTGAAGGTTAGAAGAGAAAGTTTAACTTTTCCGAAAAATTTAAAAAGATTTTACAGAAAATTGAGTGTTTATTTGGAGAAATTAACAAATATTAGAAAACTCATATTTTTTATTCAATGAAATGAAATATTTATTGGAATTAAAAATCGTTGACTTTTTCCGTTGACTAACGCCGTTTTTGGACGAAAGGATCTCAGAGTCTATTATTACAAATGTTAGGGACCCCAGAGTATAATAAATATTTCATTTCCTTAAATTAGAAATATGAGTTTTCTAATATTTGTTAATTTCTCCAAATTAAAAATATGAGTTTTCTAATATTTGTTAATTTCTCCAAATAAACACTCAATTTTCTATAAAATTTTTTAAATTTTTCGGAAAAGTCAAATTTTCTCTTCTAAACTTCAAACTTGTCTAGAATGATAAAAAAATAAATATGTAATTATTTAATAAAATTTTAATTGAAAGAATAGATAATTGTTATAGTCATAAAAGGTGAATGGTTGTGTCTTACACAATAAAATCTTATCACGTCAATTCAATACATTAAAGTTGTATTGGTGTAGTTGGTTAGCATGAATTTTAACATCTTTAAGGTCCCTAGTTCGAATTTCACTCTGGTCATTTTTCAATTTTAACTGATTTGATTTAAAATTGGGTTTAATTAGTCCGGTTCGATTCAAATAAATCATGGTTTGATTCAAATAAACCAAATGGTATTTTTGTCATTTTGAAAAAAAAAACGTTGACTTTTTTGTTGACTAACAGAAAAAGTGGACGGAAGGACCTGAGAGTCTATTATTAAAAAGTTAGGGATCTATCGATACAATTTTGAAAATAGGAGGACCAGCGATTTTATTAGCCAAAATCTCAAAGACTCAATAGTAATAACTTCTTTTGAAAAATTAAAAAAAAAAAGAAATTGAGAGGTTGCCTAGGTTCGTTTGCTAGGTGGCACATGCCATGTCAAAAGTCAGCCGGAGCTTCGCTGCCACGTGGCATAAAGCTACTCATTTGTTACATTTCATAATTATGAGCAACTTATTTGAACATTTTTCAAAGTTGAGCAACTCATTTGAACAAAATAAAAAAATTAAGCAACTCAAACAGCAAATGTGTAAAAGTTGGGCCACTAAAATTATCAATACCCCTTATTGTTATATTAAAACAAATCAGCCAATCTCTTAACTCTAAACCACTCAGATTTGGCCTCTTTGGACTTCGGAGACATATCACGTGCTCACATGTGTGTGGATATTATGCAATGCATTACAACAAAAACATGGTATTTTAATAAGCTTATTTACTTTTCCTTTTTTAAAAAAACTAATTATTCTTTTTTATTTTATAATTTTAATTAATTAATATAAAATATAAATAATAAGGATAATAATAGTCAATAATTTAATGTTTCACTATTATTTAAGTAAATTAATCCTTTCTTAAAAAATATAAAAGTAAATTAAATTTATATTTGCGGATTGTTAAATTGGTTCAACAAATTTTTTAAAGTTATTCTTTAAATATCTCTAATTATTTTGTCATTGTAATTAGTAGTTTTATGGGTTCTTTAAAAAATGTCCAAAAAAATCACAATCCATAAAAGCCGGAAACTTCAAAATATTAGTCAAAATTGTCATTTAGAGCTTCTAAAAACACAAAATTGAAAATAAATAAGTTTATAGAATGTATATGAAAAGTTTTCAACAAGTTTCCGATAATATTCCGGCCAAACATTTGGCATCACATCATCATCGAAATCGCTATATATACTCCACATAAATTTAGCACCTCATAGACACTGAAACTTATCGAAATTGCCATTTTTACAAGTTTCTGGCCAATTTCATCACATCATCATCATTAACAAATTTGAAAGAAAAAATGACAAAAATGGAAAAGAATGTATACAATACAAATGCAGACGCCGAAAAATTAAAAATGGAAGCTTGATTGAAGCAGAAGTATGCCGGAAGAGAAGCAGAAGCACAATTGAAACGCCTTACTCCTTCATTTTCCAACGGTTGCAAAGTATCTAGCTCTCACCACTAGAAGTTCTTCGATTTTTTACGGTTTGCAAAGAAAGTCTTCTGTCGCTGTTTTATATCGCAATCGATACAACTCCTTATGTCGATCTTCGAAGCCCATTCGTCCATCAGTGGTTGCGTGGATTAGCCACCATTTCCATCGGTTCAACTTCTTTGAAACAATTTCAATTTTTTAAAATTATTAAAAACAATAAATATTGTCTCACCATTTTAAATTGATTGAAGCAGAAGCATGCCAGAAGAGAAGCAGAACCACTTTACTCATATTTTTCATCTCAATTTCTGTTTCAATTCTTCAATTTATTCCTTTCAATTTCTAATGATGATTTCTTTCAATACTAATGATGATTTCTTTTATAATGGCTCTTTCAATTTGATTTTGAATAATTTTATTGAATTTTTTTGAGTACTGTTGAATTTTTCTGAGTATATATGAAGTATATATTTTTCATATATACTAGTATATATACCACAAAAATGATACATAACTCGGTATATATGAATCATATATACCACTATATATACTCAACACAAATCATAACGTATGGTCTTCATAGATTAGCATACATTATTCATACATAGTATTTGTAACAATATATATGATCTATATATATTGTCATATATACTCTTCATTTGTTGGTATATATGATAGTATATATGGACTATATGTACTGACATATATACCACAAAAATAACATATAACTCAGTATATATAAATCATATATACTATTATATATACTTCACACAAATCATAGCATATGGTCTTCACAAATTGATATACATTGTTTATACACAGTATTTGTAACAATATATATGATTTATATATACTATCATATATACTCTTCATTTGTTGGTATATATGATAGTATATATGGACAATATATACTGGTATATATATCACATAAATAACATATTACCCAGTATATATGAAACCATATATACTCCACAAATCATAGCAATGGACTTCGCAAATTATAATACATCGTTCATACATAGTATATATAATCTTCATTTATTGGTATATACCAATATATATGAACAATATATACTACATTCAACTGATAAAACTGTAATCAAACTTATTATACTGTTTACAAAGTATATATAAGTTATATATATCACAGAAAATGACATTTAACCCAGAATATATGAAACATATATACTATCATATATATTCCACACAATATCATAGCATATGGACTTCACAAATTGTCTTACATTTGCTCATATATACTGTATATATAGTCAATATATATTAGTATATATTCTTTATTTCTCTCAAATATTGCTACTCCTATTTTTTTTTTCTATTTTGGTGTTGGTATATATACAATATATATACTCAATAAATGAGTATATATGCTCTATATATTGGTATATATAGGCTATACATACCACAGAAAACGGCATATAACCCGGTAAATATATTAAAGTATATATAAGAGTATATATACTAGTATATATACCCGAATATATATATTTTATATATACTTATATAAATACTAAGGGCAGTTTTGGATTTTTTATAAAAAATATATTATTTTATTAATTTTTAAAAATATGTGCTAATTTCTTAATTTTTCTAAAAAATATGTGTTATTTTTTTAGATCTCCCTTGTTTTTGTTTCTTATATTACATATGTTGTTGGGCTATCTTCATATTCAAGCTATGAACTATCACAATAATTGGCCTCATGACCCATTTTTAAGGCTTGTCCATCTCCAATCCTCACCATGAAGCCCAAAAATCTCAACCCCCTTCATATCTCGTATTCATCTTCATGAGGTGAACAAAAATAGCAGGACAGTTCTATCTTTTTCCCTCCAAATTCCGAAACGAACCCATGAGACAGCTTCAGTTGCAGCAATTTTCACCTCACTATTCATCATGCAAATGCATACCCATGGCTTTTTATTTCCCCTTTTCAAAGTCTCTTACGTTTCCTTCTTCTCAATTCTCCACTTACCCAAAACTTTTAGCTCCTGTTAAATATCCTTCTTTCCCTCCTTGCGCTGTTGTCGGATCTCGGTTTGTTTGCAGGACGAATGGTTCAGGTGAGTTCTAGCTAAAAAATGTTATCTGGGTTGCGTTTTTTGCTTGTACTACAATAGAACCCTTTTGGTCTTTGAAGAAAGAACATTTTTTTTCTCTTTGGATTTTTTCCAAACATTTGGCGTGCATTGAGTTATGTAATGGGTATTGAATAAGTTAAGCTGCCCATGAATGTAGCTTTTCCGCCTAGAATTTGGGTAATTTGAATGTACTTTTCTTATCCAATGTATGTGTAATTGCAAAATTTATAAAGCGAGCTTCTTTGAACTTGTGTATTGCTATTTGTTTCTGCATTAGATATGATACGGCAGCTTGAACTTGACAAGCCAAAAGAAAGAAGGAAATCAGAGAAACGCGCAAATGGTGTATTTTGGCTTATACTGCTCAATCTCGGAATTTTTGTGGCTGATCACTTTTTCCTAGTACGTAACCATCTTGAACCTACATAAATACATTGTATATCATGTCTACACTTTCATCTGTTGTTAGGAAGTCCGTAAAGATTCTGTTTGACATTGAGTTTAAAACTACGTTTTCCAATTTATTTTGTCATGCTTAGGGGAAAGGGGCTGTTTGGATAGCTCTTTAGCTGACTAAAGTCTTACAACTAGAATATGCAAAATTCATTTTTAAAAAATAAATTCAATTTTTGAAATTCTCAAGTGGATCATAGAGATGTGAATGCTCTTTATTTTGATAATGTACTTAGTTTATGGTCAACTTATCTAGATTATGTAGTTGAGGTAGTCAAACTCATAGTAAATTTTCTATTTTTCCTTTTTTTTTGAAGGTTCGTGGCATCAAGTCTCTGTATTTGTATCACAATCGACCTGCTTGGTACCAGTTCGTTACAGCAACTTTCTGCCATGCTAGCTGGTGAGGTCTTCATGTTGTCTAAGGTTCCATAGAATTTCAAATAATTCTTATATTTTACATGTTACATGAAATAAGATCACATTGGAAATTCTACTTATGTGGTTATTCTTTTTCTAATTATAGCTTTTATTTTTCTCCAGGGAGCATCTCTCAAGCAACCTTTTTTTCCTGTACATTTTTGGTGAGGGCCATTGTTATTTCCAGTTTACAGTGTATATTTTTATTGAGGAAGCTGTCTGAATCACATTGATCAAGATTAATTTTGCCATTATTTTCTAACAGGGAAACTTGTTGAAGAAGAAGAGGGGAACTTTGGTTTGTGGTTTTCCTATATTCTCACTGGTGTTGGAGCAAACCTTGTTTCATGGTTGGTTTTACCAAGAAATGCAGTTTCCGTGGGAGCTTCTGGTGCAGTCTTTGGATTATTTGCTATTAGTGTACTTGTGAAGGTATCAAAACATTTAAATATGCTGATCTTTCATGAACTTGCTATGTGTAAACTTCATAATCTGCTTTTTTTTTTTTTTTCTGGTTTTCTTTCCTTGCTGTAGCTAACATGGGACTGGAGAAAGATTCTTGAAGTGCTTATATTGGGCCAATTTGTTATAGAGAAGGTGAGCAAATGCAGCTTTCTTAAATTAGAATTTCCCTTGGAATGATTGATAAGGGTAGTGTCTTTTGTAAGCATCCTGGTTATCATGTTAGAAAGTTTAAAGTTGAAGCTTTGAACTCAGGTGCTTCCTGAAATGTCTGTTTTGATGAAAATGTTAATAACATGATCTCAAGATGAGAGAAATGCATGCTCATGTTTGATTTGGTAAATATGTAATTGAATATTATATTTGAAGGGGAATTTGAACAACCTGAGGTATTTCTTAAACTTATCTAGAACAATGGAAATCTTATTTTGGATTGGCGCAGGTAATGGATGCAGCACAAGCTTCAGCAGCATTGTCGAGCACATTTCGTGGAGGCTTACCCATGCAAAGTGTGAATCATATTGCACATCTCTCCGGTGCTCTTATTGGCGTGGTTCTGGTTTGGCTTGTGAGCAGAATTCCTTCTCCTCCAGATCATGATTCAACTTTGCATGAAAACTAAAGCAAATCTCTGTAAGCAACATTTCACAAATGTGCGTAAACCTGATTTGTACTCGTCTGAGATTCAACTTTGCATGAAAAATAGAGCAAGTCTCTGTAAGCAACATTTCACAAATGTGCGTTAGCCTGATTTGTACTCGTCGGAGATTGATTAATTTTATCGAGTTTCCTTACGAGTCCATTCTTGTAAAATTATTATCACTACATCATCGTGATGTCAAAATGTAAATATTGTGGGGATATAAGTCATAGAACATGTGTTTGTACTTTGTATGTGAATGTCTGTGTAATTATATTCATCTTGTTTCAGACTTTCAGGAGTTAGCAGCACGTTTTCAGTTTCCCTTTCCTCATACTGACTAAAAACTACAAGTCTGATATCAGAAATATGTACACTGAGATTGACTTGCATTAATCAGTAGGTCACAGAAACCAATGATCCCCTTTTTACTATCTACAACAAATTTGGTGAAAATTTTGTTTCAGGAAGAAAATGTGAAACATATTGAAAAGAAAAAAACAAAAGAAAGAAGACAGTCTGTCGGTATTGCTCTTCCTTTCAATTCAAGAACACTGCTGTACATGACTGTGCAAGCTGACCATACATACCATGTTGCCCTTGAGATTGCTTGTGGCAAATAATTGGTAACCTGGATCCAAATTTACAATTATTAGGAAACCACATGGATTTTGTAGCAATCCAAGAGCATTCCGTCCAAATCTCAGCATCTCTCACCACCATTCTACCCTTTCTAAGGGCACTACTAGACCCTTTTTGTTCACTTGTGCTAACTGTTCTTGGTACGTGCAAGAGATTGGAATATGAGGCATTTGTGCTTTGCTTTTGATTGAGTTTCTCTAAGCTTTCAACTGGTACATCTTCAGCCGTCTCTTTTCGAAGAGCCATTTCCTTTTTTTTTATGGCACCCAGAATTCTGTTTGCCTCTTTCGTCAACCCAATGGATCGCCAGGCTTCAGCGACTAACAGCACAGTGGATTTCTCAGGCTCAACCTTAAACTCTCTCATAACCTGGACAATTTCTTCAGCTTTCCATGGCTGCCTGGCTTCGCTATATCCCCAGATTAGTGTTTCAAAAGTTTTCAGATTAGGCGAAACTTCATACTCACACATCATATCAAAAACTCTAATTGCATACTCCATTTTCCCTGAACTGCACCATCCACTTATTACAGTAGTAAAGATCACAACATTTGGGTGACACCCTGATTTAATCATGGTGTTCAAGAGTTCTTCAGCTTTCTCAGGTTCCTGCGCACGTACATAACCTTTTGCAAGTATACTGAATACATGTGCATCAGGTTCTATACCAGCCTTCAACATGTCATCAAATATTGTCCTGCACTTATCCATAAATCCTGCGGTGCTCCATGCATTCATGATAGTACTAAATGTTATTACATCTGGTTTGACATTGAATTCTTCCATCAACTTGAGAACCTGAAATGATGTACTCGCATATATTACGCTTTTATGAGGTTTAAAATCTATATAAAGATTATTTTTGGCTAACAGCCTAAAGTTCTTGAACAAACAGCTACTCCAACTAGATGTGGCCGCCTTAAAAAAACTCAAGACTCTAAATTTAGTTACAAAAATTATTGATATCTTTCAATTTAATCAGAAACTTGTCTTGCAGACTTGCATCAAAAAAAATATATAAATTATTGAACAAAGCTCAGAACTCACCTCATCAACCCCATCTCTATCCATAATCTCTATGAAGCCTTTGATTAGTGAGTTAAGAACAACAAGATTAGGATACACCCTGAATTCCTTCATCCTGTACACGAATCTCAATGCCTCCTTTATTTTCCCCTCTTTACAGTATCCACTTATAATAATGCCACAAGTTCGTTCATTCGGCTGCATGCCATTGTTCTGCATTTCTAAGACTATCCCTTCAGCCAGATTTGTCTCTCCGTTCTGAGTGTAAGCTGTTGCAATAGTGTTGTAAGTAACTACATCTGGTTGCATTCTAGAAGCTACCATCTTACGTACAACATTCCAAGCCTCTGTCATGTTCTTCTTTTTACACCAAGCTCTTACAAGAACATTATAAGTCCTGAGATTAGGTATCACATCTCCCTCTTTTGACATAAGGTCTAGCAATTTCGCAGATTCTTCAGGTTTACCAGAAATACCATATCCTTTGATTAAAGTATTGTAAGTGCTAGTAGTAGGTTCCATTCCGTTCTCCTTCATCTTCCAAAAAGCATCCATAGCTTCCTCCATATTCCCAGATTCAGAGAAAGCATTTATAACAGCATTGAAAAATATAGAATCAGGCTTCATTCCATTTTCTTCCACCTTTGAGATGATCAAATGTATTGAGTTGAAACGCTTTTGCAATGTCAAGGCAGCCAAGAGAGTTGTGTATGTTATTAAAGATGGTTTGTGCCCTCCCTCAATTAAACTATCAAAAATTGATTCTGCTTCCTGCGGTTTTCCTTTTTCTATCAAAATGTTCATCAGCTTTGTCCTTGATCGCACAGTTCTGCAACCCTCTTCGGTCATGCAGAACATGCAAGTACCTGCATTTGGAAACTCCATAGACTTCGAACTTGGAGGAAATTGGTTCTTGAAATTCAGATTGTTCTCCTGATAAAACAAAAAGTTAACATTGTCGAGAAAAATACCATATCTCATCAACAGTTCCTGAAAAAATCTATTGGTCAGTAAGACAGCAAGGATCAGAAAGCAACCGTTCAATCATTTATTACATGCAACAGCTTAACAAGGTATCAAATTTTTAAATTCATTTACAGAAAACCCAAGGGTAATTTATTTCCTTTTCAAGGAGAAAATCACAGACCTGCACTATTTTGACATAAGTATATCTATGAGGTAGTTTCAATATGTGAGATTGATTCCTCATTAAATCTGTCGCAAATGTCTATATTTTACCAGCAAGTAAAAGCAAAACTAGATGGCCATCTAATGATGAGACAGGAGTGCATCTTATTCTTTATCTGACTAGTAAGTTTCTGTACTATATGTTTGGATAGTTGATACTAGTAGCTTGTGCAGTAGAACAATAAGTTTAGAATTGGGTTCTACTAGTAGCCTAGCCTGTGCAGTAGGAGAAGAAGGTTAACAAGTGTAATGTAATCTTTGTTGAGGGACTTCAGAACCTGAACATGGGTATAGACTATAGACAAGGTGAAAAACTTACAACGATTTGATTCAGACTCACTTTATAAGCCAATATCCAAATAGATGTACCTTTATAGGTGAAGATTGCACCCATCCATTTTTCATAGCATCTGTTCCCGCTCGATTCTTGTTGTAAGTCCTACATAAAGCATTCTCCTCTCTGAATTCTCCCATATACTCAACACGTGCTTGTCAACCTGAATTTTGAATTGAACTTTAGATGGCTTAAAAACAATAAAAACACCAATGACTTAATAATCTTTTTTGAACACTTCAATTCCCTCTCCAAGGAAAGTACAAACCCCCAACAACAAATTACAACATTCAATAAGATTCTTTATGCCTGCAGCGCACATGTTCAGCAGAGAATCTACAAACTAGTTAATTTAGTAAACCAAAGAGGGTTCAAATGAGAAGAAAATGGAAAAAGGTTTGCACCTAAAATGAAACAACAAACCTTGCAGCTTGTCAAATCATGTAGTTCTATATTACCTTCATAAGGGAACATTGCATTAATATAATTCAGCAGGTAAAGCAAGTGTCAATTGAACCCAATATTTTGGTACCTCAATACTAAAAACTTTTCATAAATCATTTTCGTCTATGCTCATTTGAACAGCACTTCCTTAGTTTTAAGAAAGAAAGTATCCATTGCACTCAGAACTCAAGATCATCACTCAAGTAATCGATAACACTCGCATAGTTACTCTTCTTCAACGGTTGCAAAATCCATTGAACACTTTGCAGATATTTTGTTTTCCCGGGAAAGGGTATAGGAACGAAAACAAACGTCCAAACCCCGATTATCCTTCCCCATTTTATTTTTCAAATAATACTATATGATTTATTCATTCAACCAAAAAATTGAATTTTTCAAATCCAATATGATGTTGTCACACAAAGTATAGTTTATTTTCCTGTGCCCAATAATTGAATTGAATTCCATTCCCATTTCAAAAATTTCCTTAAAAAAACTTGAGTTCTTGCGTATTAAAACTTGGGAATGAAGTTGAAGCTGAAAAGGAAACAAATTTTAGTCGGGCCAGAAATTTGAAATCACTGGAGCAATCAGCCATAATAAAGAAACCATAATCAAAGTACTAAACAAATCATCTGGGTGTATTTGAAATAAACGAATTTATCAATCTAAAACAGTAACATTGATGCCCAGCACAATTAAGTATCAACATCAAAAGAACTAAACAAACCAAAAGCAGGAGAAGCCATTAAAGAACCAAAGAATTGATTAAGATAATAATAATAATAATAATAATAATAATAATAATAATAATAATAATAATAATAATAATAATAACAAAAAATAAGGTGTTAACGGAGTACCTACTGCCGCTGCCGGGATCAGCAATCGCAAGCAGAGAAAGGGAGGAATGGGAATTTGAAATTGAGGAGTGAGCAGAGAGAGTAATAGTAGAAGTAAAGAGAGGATAGTGTCCAAATTAAATATATTATCTGAAAAGAATGTCAGCATTTGGTAGAAAGAGAGACAAAAACAGCGGATAAGAAATCCCAAGAATTGAGGTGCTCGAATTTTTGACAATTTCATTATCTTTTTTTTTTTTTTTTTTGAAGAAAATGGTCTGCTGAGCTTTTCTAGTGTTCTTTTATAGATATAAAGATTCTAAAAGAAGAAAAAAAAATTAATTATTAAAAAAAATGAAGAATGCCTATTGAATATTTAATGATTTAAAGTTCACTTTAAATATTTAAATACATAATCTGTTTTTCTTCATGTAATCTAATTATTGTCACGATTTTTATTAAAAAATTGGGAACTATAAATTGAATGTCTCACAATTTTTTTATTTTATTTATTTTTTAGGATAAATGGAAAATTTCATTCGCTCTTGTGAAAGAATTGAGCACATTTATATAAGAGATCTAAAGCGGACGTCCTGCACAAAATTTAGCACAAAAAATAAAGCAACCAGTAGAGTTGACGAAGCACAGATGACTTCCTCTTCTGCAAAACAAAAATATTCATGCCAACCAACAAACTAGCTACATGTACAAGCAAAAGTAAAAAGCGGATATAGAGGTGGCCGTCACCGGTGAAATCATCGGTGGCAGCCCAAACCATATCCCTATACTGTCACAATTATTAGTTTGGCCAATAGAATAAACTTGCCAACGCAGAGAATCACAAGTATGACATCTTCATTCATAAGTACAGGAAATAACTGTCACCATTTTAGTTTAGTTAATATTATATCTTTGCAGCTTACGTGAGCAGAATTAACTTGCAAATAGAAAAAAACAACTGTCACAACTAATATATGTGTTCATCAATCAAATTCAATTCCTATCATAGGAATAGGAAACAAAATTGCAACATAAAATATAATTGTTCTAACTTTAAAGGTAATATGTTTTTATACTCAACATCATAATTCTACCGCCTAATTAGGATTTCAATTTTTTTGAGGGAAAATGTGGTAGCATAATTTAGAAAATTACTAATATAATATTCAATTTTACATATATCTTTTTAATTTTTTTTTAAATATGGCATTCTTTTCATAAAAAAAAAAAAAAGAAGAATTCTAAGGAAACTCAAAATGGAGAGAAAGGAATTTTTTTAAATTTAATTGATATTTGTTTAGAAGGTAAAATGACCAATCAGACCACAATCTGACTGGCCTTGTTGTTCTTTATTATATAAATATACTAGTTGTGTGCTTGGGCGACAGGGGAGAGCAAATTTTGGTAATTACCGAATCGAATTAATTCGGTAACCGAAAATTGGTAACAGTAATTTACTGATCAGTAATCGGTAATAACCGACAGTATTCGATAACGGTTTCGGTAGGAAAGTTTAAAATTTTCGGTAAAAAAAATTACCGAATTTGGACTCCTCAAACTACGTCATTTTGTGTTATTATATATATATCATTCGGTGATCGGTAACGTTCTGAAATTACAATGGTTTTAATCGGTAAATTACCGTCGGTAATCGGTATTGGTAATCGGTAGTGAGACCAAAAAATTTCGGTTACCGACACTATTCGGTATCGGTAATGGTAGTGGTAAAAAACTTATCGGTTAACCGATTACTGACCGTTCGGTAACGGTTACCGAATGCTCACCCTTACTGGGCGATGCACAATTTTTGAATTGTTTTTAAATTTTGTTTTTCTAGTTCTTTTATTTTTTTATAAAATATTATAATTGAAAACTATTTTTATGTTTTGATTTTATTTTTTAATTAGTAATTCATCAAGTGTTTAACATTTTTACTACTATTTATTGTCAATGAATTATTTTTTTTACAAGTTTTTTAATTATGAAAAATATCTAACCATAAATTTAAGTCTTATTTATAGATTTGAAGTGATTAAATCATTTTAAATATGATTTTTTTAAAAAAAGTCGTGAGACCATTTTATTTACTTAGTAATAACTCAAAAATATAAAATGGTGGATTATTTCTTTAAATTAGACGGTTTATTGATATATTGCAAGTTCAAATTAAACAAACTATTAAAGTCAACATTAAAGTCAACTTTTGACTTCAAACCTCAATTACAATTATATTTGAGATATTAATTTTTTATTTTTTAAAGTTATTTTTTAACATAAATTACCATTTTAAAAATTATACAGTATTAGATATCTACATAGGATATAAATAATTGAAAAATGATTACTGAAATTCCAAAGGTGATGATTACCCAATAATTATATGTATTAATTAAAACAATAAACTATAATACTAATTAATAATTAATGAATAACTAAGTTTTAAAGTCATTGCCAAAATCATTTATATTTTTTTAACATCTAAGTTATCAGAACTGTTCGAAAATTGATAAAAGTCAAAATTAAACCGCCAACAAAATAGAACTACTTAAACCATCATTGAGACGGACTATTTCATTGATCAATTATTTGTTGAACTGTGAACCACAGTGAATCGTAACTGGCTATTAATTACCGATTTAAACCTCCAGTTTTTAATACATCATAAAATGCTTGTCGGAACTCGCGTGAACCATTGGTTTATTGAACTTTGAACCCCCCAATTAACCAAACTTCCTTCAAACCATCCAACACGGCCAGTTCATGGTTAAACCAATTAACCAAACCGTGACGCCCATGGCTAGGTCTACTTATTGAAATTGTTAAGGTACAACCATGAGCAGCATTGGTCATCCAATGGTCGTATTCGGCCAATCTTTAGGGGTAGTGTACAACCATCCATTGCAAGAACTGATCAATTTGTCCTCTCCCGGACGAAATCCCCTGAAACTAACTCCCTTTGAAAATTTTTAAAGGAAACTATGGGAAAGAAACGAAAACCTCTCAAACAATATGCTCAATTCAGTAATGGAAGTTTGTTTTGAAAATTCATAAACAGAGTAACAAAAATATTCAATTGAGAAAGAAACATCTTTTGATAATATCATTCACACTTGAAGAATCGAAGATGAATTACATTTCACCTTTCTGTCTTTCTAAATTTCTTTATCTGATCGGGTAGATTCTAGATTTTAAATTCTGTTCGTTTGTATTGCAAATTGGGGAAATGTTGAAGCTTTGGAAATGGTACCGTAATTGCTTGGCAGTGCATCCTGTGAAGACACAGGTGATCAGCTCGGGTTTGATTTGGGGGTTTGGCGATATAGCTGCCCAGTCCATTACCAACCACACAGCCCAGAAGAAGCATCCCGAAGAGGTACGTGTAAGCTTATTTTTGAATCCCTTCTGAGTTTTTTGGATAAAGGCAATGCATTTGCATTCATTTTTTGTCCAAATGGTTACTTTCATATTCGTTTTTTATTATGTGTTTGGTGAAAGAATATAATGTGAACGTATAGTCTGTCTATTAGGCAATTTGCTATTTGTTTCTGACAAATAATTTCTTCCAAATGATAACATTTTTCATTTGATTTAGTATGATATTAGTTCTTGCTATATGGGGAGCTAGAACACTACTTAGGTTTGCCATTAATGATTTGGTAATCAATTAATGATCATAGCAAAATTCAATGTAAATTGGTTTAGTATGTTTGAAAATTTGAACCTTCTCTTTGCTTTTTGTCAACTGATGTAAAAAATGACTCTGTTTAAGAACTAGATATCAAGTACAATATGTGTTCTATTGCTTTGGTCTTTGATTCTGTTTTGATGTATTTGGTGAGATTATTCTAAAGGAAGAAATTGCTATGTATTTGGCCGTCGAACTGCTTAATTATAAGTTGAAAAATATGCATTTCTATGGCTTATTTTTATTGAAGTTGGTGTTTGCTAGTGTATATTCTTGTTCTGTTTCTAGAGCTTTCATCTTGTATGCATGTCATGTGTCTGGGTTGCTTAGTTTTGTTGGTAACAAAATATATGAGAGTGCATGTCATGTTTCTGTTTCAGAAAATTTTCTCGACGCATGTGTTGATAAATCAGAAAGATAATACACTTGTTCTCTACTTCCTTCAACTATCATTATTTCTGTATTTTTATCCGCCCAAGAAATCTTAAAATAATTGTGAATAGAATTTTCGTAGGATGCTGTTGTCTCTATCATGATTGTTGTGGAGCTACACTAATTTATTAACAGGGAAAAGTGAGATGAAAGAATCTGCGGCTCGAAAGTTTCTGATTTTGGCTATTCATGATTTGCCCATTTCTAATGTTCATGAGACAAACACTGATAATTCACATTTTCTGCTCATCTTCTTTACATCTCATTTGCTGTTCTGCTGTTAACAATTTATCGTTAACTGGCATATCCTGTGTGTTGATCATCGACTTAAAATGCCAGGATTCAGAAAATAGAGAATTAAAGATCAATTGGAAACGGGTGACAACTACAAGCTTGTTTGGGCTCGGATTTGTTGGACCAGTTGGCCACTTCTGGTGAGTTCTCTCATTTTCATTAGCACACTTGTGAAAGACTTCTAAGCATGCAATTCATTTGAAAAAAGTAGAGGGGAAACAGTTAGCATTTTTCTATTCTAATGAGTTGGGATCTCGTGGTTACTGGTTAAAGATTATTCTTTATATGACAAAAAACTTTTAGTAGCTGCTAAAGTTGCAATGAATCAATGACTAAAGTTGAACTCTGCGGAGATTTGTTTAAAGTATATTCACTTGTTAAATGTTCATCACTTTTAGGTATGAGGGTTTAGACAAATTCATAAGGTCACGACTAGTAATGCGTCCAAATTCCTTTCGGTTTGTTGCTGCTAAAGTTGCAATTGATGGTTTCCTCTTTGGGCCCCTGGATCTACTTGTATTTTTCACTTACATGGGATTTTCAATGGGAAAGAGTGTTCTACAAATCAAAGAAGATCTGAAGAGGGATTTTCTCCCTGCTCTAATTGTGGAAGGAGGCGTATGGCCAGTTGTTCAAGCAGTAAATTTCCGCTTTTTACCTGTGAGATACCAACTCCTGTATGTCAATTTCTTCTGCTTGTTGGATAGTTGTTTCTTGTCATGGATTGAGCAACAGCAAGATGCTTCTTGGAAGCAATGGTTCAAACCTTTCCGACCATTGAAGGAAAGAAAAAGTGAAGGGGGATGACTTCTCTTTTTCACCTGCTTCATCATCTTCCAGTTCAGACCTTGCTGATTGTGGCGTTCTAACAGATAATTTACGATTGCGACTTGTGTTTTTAACAGTTGGAATTCATGAAAGCAAGTAGAGATTGCTGAGAAGCTGTCCCATTGAAACTTTTCATGTACTGTTATCCATTGCCCTTTCTGATAACAAAAGCATCGATACTTTTGTTTCTGGTTGGTCCTTTTTTTGTTATAGGCATGCTGAAATCACCCTTTTCGACAACAAAAGCAATGATAGTCTTGATTATGGCCAGTCTTCATTTTTTCCTTTTTGAGATCTTTGTAGTTTTTGTATGATTAAAAATCATTAGAATGAGCAGTAGATGAGGTTTGGTTTGCATTTTTTCTGTCATATTGTAAATAAAAACCCAGAAAGAAGAATGCGAATCTTAATGTATTTCCATTAGAGCTCATCTGGAGTACCTCATTTTTCTTTCTCAAATGCAAAAATGTTCTATAATAATCCTAAGTTTTTCTGTTACAAAAAGACTACCTAAACCAAATGGTAATTTACACTAGAATTTGTATTATTGTCAATGCAAATATTTTATTTTTTAACAGAAAATGGTTTGCAAAAAGAAATGGCAGAATGAATTCAGTTGAAAACGTTGCTAGAATCGGTGCTTGAGATAGATGGATCGAGACCATACTCACTAGTGGTTCCACTGTAACCAATAGTGCCGTATTGCGGATTAGCCATAGGCACTGCAGTGTTGTTGTGTTGGGCTGTAACATAATCTGAACATACAGAACCATATAATGTGCTATACTCAGGTGGTGGAGACTTGCTTCTTTCATACAAATCCATGGCTGAAATGTCTCCTTCTAGTGCTCGAACCACCTGCATTTTCCCAAATCAAACTCAATCATCTTTTAAACTTTTACCCGGTTGGTCGGTTGGTTGGAAGAGTTATGGAAGAGTTACCTTGCTCATTTGTGGTCGAAGCTTCGATGACTTCCTCACGCAAGCCGCAGCGCAAGCAACCATGCTAGTCATCTCACTGATACTGTAATTGTTCTCCAGTCGCGGATCAACAATGGCTTTGAAATTCCCGTGTTCTAAAGCTTCAGGAAGCCGAGACCTTGCCTACATCACCAAAACCAGTAGTCCTGTTAATCTTTTTGTTCCGTCAGAAGCTATAGAAACGCAGGATTCTTGGGACTTACCCAGTTAACCAATCCTTCTACCCTAACAGCAATGCTCGTAGGCGCGTGTCCAGTGATGAGTTCTAAGAGCATGACCCCATATGAATATACATCTGATTTCACATTCACTTTGCCACTTGATACATACTCGGGCGCCAGGTACCTGAAAAATCAGAATTTGGATAGCATTTTTATATTGGAATTCAATGTCAGGATTTGCAACAGACTAGGATGTACCCGAAAGTTCCTACTACTCGGGTTGAAATAGAAGTGGTGCCGGTAGTTGCATCAGAATAACTTTTGGCCAGTCCAAAGTCAGAAACCTGAGATTATGAATATGAATTTTGTTTATCAAATTCAAATACTTGTGTTCATTCAATAATCATTGCCAACAGAAATATGCAGCAAGTACATACCTTTGGCTCAAAATTATTATCAAGAAGAATATTTGTTGCTTTGATATCGCGATGGATGATTGTTGGATTACCTGAAATTTTTTATTTTCCAGAAAGTAAGTCCTACTCTAATCACAAAAGACTCTCTACTTCTAAGTTTATCTTAGAATGAACAAGAAACAAAAGAAGCAAACAAGAATTAGAGAAAAGAACTTACAATCCTCATGGAGATATGCAAGTCCTTTAGCAGACCCTCTAGCAATTTTCAGTCTGATATCCCACTTGAGAGTTGGTTGTCCAATTCCTGCAAATCATAAATCCATTCTCAGCAATTGATCGAAAAATCAACAGGAGAAACAAGAATAACATACCATGTAAATGAAAAGCCAAGGTCTTGTTTGGAAGAAACTCGTAGACAAGCAATCTTTTATCATCAGAAATGCAATAACCCATCAATGAAACAAGATGCTTATGATGAACCCTACTTATAATTTCAACCTCTGCTATGAATTCCAATTCCCCTTGTCTACTTCCTTCCTTTAACTGCTTAATTGCAACCTGTTGACCTTTCAGAATTCCAATATGAACATACCCAAATCCACCTTCTCCAATAAGATTGGTCTCAGAGAATCCATCAGTGGCTGCAGCTAGTTCATCATATGTAAATGCTTCATTCAAAAAACCCGAACTATTACTAGGTCCAGGAGTTTGTATCTCTAATGAACTTTCTCTGTCACGGCCGGTTGAAGAAAATGGCCCACCTTGGATGTCAAGAATATATGCCCCTCCTGCCCAATGAGAATTTTTACCCATAATTTTTCCTGCAAATCCAAAAATAGAGATGTCCGTTTGTGTTTAGTGTAATTTTTATTATTTTTTCGAATATAAACTAGGTAACATTGCGTATACACGATAGCGGTAGCACTCTTCCCCTTAAATTGGGGCTAGTGATATGATATGGTTGACAAGAATGACACATTCTACGCTGGAATGTAATTGCTTAACATGGTAAGAAATGATATCGACAAACCTTTTTCTTTTTGTTCTGAAGTGTTATTATATTTTGGTTTTAAGGTGGGATGTTTATGGTTTGTAGTGAATCTTCTTTTTCTACTGCAAAGGCAGATTAGTCCAAGAACAACAAGTAGAAAAACTCCTGCAATGACGCATCCAGCTATAAGCCCAACTGATATGTGGGATTGTTTTGAATTCTTTGACAGACTACTGCCATTTGCTAATGGGAGGGAGGGAGGTGGTGGTGGAGACTGAAAAGTTGGTGGCATAAATGAGGAGGGAGGTGGAGGAGAAGGTGGTGCAGGTTGGTTTGAAAAAGGTGACGGTAGTGGTGGGGGCCAAGGAGGAGAAGGTGCAGGTTGGTTTGAAAAAGGTGGTGATGGTGGAGGTGGTGGTGAAGTTTCAGGCGTTGTAGGCGGTGGTGGAGGTGAAAGTGGTAGTGGTTGACGTGGTGGTGGAGCTTCCGGCGTAGTTGGGGGTGGTGGAAGTGGTAGTGGTTGCCATGGTGATGGAGCTACCGGCGTTGAAGGCAGTGGTGGAGGTGGAAGTGGCATTGGTTGAGTTGGTGGTGGAGCTTCAGGTGCAGTAGGTGGAGTTGAGGAGGGAGGTTGGGAAGGTGGTGAAGGCAGTGTAGTAGCAACCGGAGGAGGCAAAAAGACGACAGGTGGCAATGCAACACCAATAGGAGGGAAGGTGTATAGAGATGGAAAAGGTGGCGAACTAAATGGTGGAATAGGTGATGGTTGTGGACTGCCATTCTCCATTGATGGCAGCGGTGGGGGTGGTGAAGAACTCGATGGTGCCGGTGCCGGGGTGTGAGAGACAGATGATGGTGAAAACATATGCAGTTCCCAGCCAAAATTATAGGTTTCTAAAATTATGATATGATCATAATCATAATCATTATCATTATCATCATTTATCATATTATGAGTCCTGCTCTCAATCCACTGCTCAACACACCAACCATAACTTAGCTATCGTTTCTAACTCCAACTCCATCAAATCAGATTCCAAAATCTAAACTCCATTATTATTATTATTGCCTTCTAAATAAAATTCGCAATTGGAGGGAAAAAATACTGCTTATCAGACTGCAAAACCAGAACATTTAACAATTAATTTAACGGAAAAAATTGTTCATCTCATTCAAAACTCAGTACATACAGCTGAAAATTACAAATTAATACTAGCACAAAAGAGATGGAATATTCATAAAAAGAATAAGAAAATTCCTAATATTCAGTTTCTTCATTATACATTTCAACTACATCTATTGCTTTATTTTGTAAAGTATAATCATGGATTGCCGAACTTGGACAAGGCTGTTTGGAACAAAGTAGAAAATTCGTGAGATGAACTTTGATCGTCAGCTTTGATATTTATTTGTGCTTTTGCTGATGATGTGTTGATTTTACATTCTACAAGATAGGTTGATGAATCCTCTGCTTTCTGAGCGAAGAAGAAAAACTTGAAGTTGGGGGATTGACCTCCCGACGCAATGCACTGAATTGAATGGCCTTGCATGTGCCGAAGGAGGGCCTGTGGCGTTGTCAATGCTGCAGTTCCTTGAGGATTCATGGCATGCTCCTGCATCACATTAGGATGTCATCCTCAGTAACATTCACTTGCACATATAAAGCCACAAAAGGCAGTGAAGCTGCCTTTTTCTAAGAAATAGGGAAGCACAAATGTAGGTAAGCTTGCTTCTGAAAGAAACAGATATTTCCAAAAGTTTTAAATTGAACCTGTGATACAGATATTGGCAGTTGGCGCCACTTTTGCTGGAACGTAGCTGGCTCTAGTACGGCTTTGGAATTAAGCTTCAGCTGAGGAGGTGCAGGAGCAGGTTCAGGAGTTCCTGATAGACCTAGACCTAGTAAATCATCAATGGCAAAGCTTGTTTGAGGACCCACAGTTCCAATGTTTGACTCTGATTGTGTTTGTGGAGCACCAACGGAGACTAATGAGTTATCATATAGAGGAGCATTATATGCAGAACCATTATTACTAGCACCCTTATTTTCTTCCTTCTCCGATGTACTTAGAAGCAAATCCTTGTCATTTGCCTCAACTCTACTCGCTCGTGTTACATCATTTTCAGAATCTGCAGCAATAGATAAATTCCCAAGCTCATCTGAGAACTCAAATGGTCCCCGGTGTTCTTTATCAGTGAACATGTAGGATGGCTGCAATAATTTGCAAATATCGATTAATTCAGATCGTAACCTTGGAAATGTTAGCCTGTCTTATACAAGATGATTATGACCAGAAGATGCTTATATACAAACTACATGATGAAGAAAGCTATAGTCACCTTCTGATACACCACAGACAGGCTGTTAAATTCATCAAAGATGCGATCTTTGATTTCACTGCTCTGAGTATCAGCAAAGACAGAGACAGCTTGTTTTGGAGGATTCACCACACGCTCTGCAACTGATACATTGTATTGCAATAGCCTGTAGTAGAACAAGGCTCTATCATGAACATCCTGCAACCAACCCAAAAGTTTATTTCTGCTTTCTTCCAAAAAAAGTTGGATAACTAAATTAACAGAAGAAAAAAATCAACCTGGTGGAAATCAGCAACACCTGCAGCAAGTGCAGCTCCTAATGCCTTCTGAGTCTCAGGTGGCCTCTTGAAAAAACATTTCATTACTGCAGTGAGGAGATGTAAACGAACCTGTGCATAGTAATTATTTTAACCCATTCAATTAAATAGGGAATAAACAAGCAGAGCGAGACTTGACCTTGCAAAAAAATAGGTTGAAAATACCCAAAAAAAAGAACTTAATTACCTCAGCAGAATGCTCTTCTTCCCAATTCTCGATTAGGCTCTCTAGAATATAAGGAGCATCATTCATGTCCTGAGAATACTCCCCTAGCATCCATATAAGAGCTGCTTTGGCCTTAGGCTCTTGAACATTTTTGCTGCTGATATTCCCAACAACTGCAATGCAATCTTGACTCCATTGAGGGTATTTTCGAAGCAGATCTTTCACAAGAACCTGAAAATAAAAAGAATATTGAACTTGTCAATTTGATAGCTGATACTTCAGCAAAAACGGTTTTCTATTTCTTTCTCTGCATAATGAATGTTTTTCCATGAACCAGTGTCTGTCATTTGCCAATTTAACAGTAAGCATTTGAATGTGCACAAAGGTTATTTCTTACCAAAGCTTCAGCAGTGACATAGTCCTTTTCCATCTCCAAAAACTGAAGAAGCCTATCAACAATAGCATTCACATCATACTGCTGCAGAGCTATTTTGCCAACAGCTCGAATTGATTCTCTTGCGATGGGAATATCAACATTTGCAGCATATTCACATAATTCAGTCACTGAAATTAAATCAAAAGAACATTCATAAAAAAGGCAACCAAAAATGTTCTGCCTATGTCAACTCAACTTTCCCTCCCCTATTGGCCTTAGAAATGACACTAAGAAGCTTTTTGCTCACCAATTTCATAAGTATTGCTTTCATTTGCAACTGCAGTCAACATTTCAAGCTTCAACTTCTTGACATAAGATGGTTCATTGTACTGGCAATAAAAATGTTTGTAATCTGAGGAAAATATATATGGTGCTCGCAACACCAAGAGATGCAGATGGCTTAAAACTGCATAAGATTGCTCTGGACTTCCAGAACTGACTAGCGTAAGCAGAGGAGCTTTGATACGTTCATATACCTGACAAAAAAAAAAAAATCATTAAAGAATATCTCAGAAACATCACCATAAATCAAACATAAAAGTTATGGTTCTCTTATCGAGACAACTCAAGTGAAATGTTATCACAAAAGATGATATTCCCTACCACTTAAATGGATCTGCCCTCTAATAAATGATCAAATCACATTACAGATGTGTTCCCAAATCAGACTTCCCATAATGTCTCATTGATCCCCAGGCTTCAAGAGCTAGAAAACAGATATAAAATGATAGATATGACACTGGAGAAGGTAAGGATGAGTCACTTCCGTAGTCATTGATAAGCCAATCCTAGGCCTGTCATTTGATATGAAATCGTATTCTTTTTACAGACAGACAGAAAGACAGATATCTTGTACCTCCCAATCCCAACATCATGTAAGAAATTTCTACAATAAAAAATGAAAATATAAACAGAAGAAGATGCATGTGAACTTTTCGGTCCCAACAAAGTGGACACGTAGATCAAAACTCAAATTGTTTCACAAAACAAATAATCACCACTTCTTATGCTATTTGATTTAAACATGAAACTCAATGTGCTTTCCATACACACCTCCTGATGCACATCGGCCATGGACAAGGTTAACTGTAGAAACACTTTGATAGTAGCAAGTACAACTGCACCATTTGCATGTTGAAGTCTATCTTCAAGGAGATTCATGATGTCAAATATCTCATTGCTATCTGCAGGTACATATTTAGCAACCAATTCAAGCACAAGACATTGAGCCCATTCACTAAATTCCCTGATCCTGAAAATAGACATTGATAAAGCGCCAAAAAATGATTGACATTGGACATGAAGAAACTAAAAGACATTCATCTCAAAAATTTCAAAAGCACGCATTATGTGAATAGAACAGCAGTCTGTACATTGCAGGATCAGGAAATAAGTTTCTTATGCTAAATCAATAAATATTTCATATTAGCTTGTCTTCCACAACCTATAATATTATTTCCCAATTCACTGCAATATTAATGATTGATCTTGTTCCATTGGCAGTGTTCTTTCTTCAGCAAGAGTCATTCCATTCCCTCTAGCCGCTACTTGGATATAACAACATAAAAGACCACTAAATAGCAGACTTGTGCCAGTTTCAATCATTCAGGGCAACCAATAAGGTGTTCCATATGGTAAAAAAAGGTACCTTTCTGAAAGTTACAATAGCACCTATAAAATAATGCCTTTTGCTGGTAACACACAAAAAGTTGGCTTATCTATACATGAAAACATCATTACTATCCATTATATTTTTCATTCAGATCTTCAACTAATCCATACCAAAGTAGATGGACAAAGAGGAATTGAGATAATCCTGGACAGCATAATGTTTCACAAAGCTGATTATACAATAACGAATAAGACATATTAGAGTTCAATACATGTATTGTAGATAAATGAAGGATAGATGATGTGCAACAAAAACTCAAAGCAATCTTAAAATCCCAATGAAATTGAAGAGAACATTTATACCATCACAAATTGACCAATTATAACTAAAATATTAGCAATGGATAGATAAACAATAAAAAAAAATAACCTGGCTGAAAAGAGCATCGAATCATATGTGATTGAGCAGTTCGAAGCTACGTTCTTTCAATCACAATCACATGATTTCAAAGATAACTGCCACTTTAAAGTTTAAACTGAAGCAGTCTTACCTATTCAAAAGGTAATATATAACTGGCTTGCTTAGTAAAGTTTCTTTATCCTTAGAAGCTTCCTCAGAACTGCTTGCTTCTGCACTCAAAATTTCTTGCAGGGCAGATAAACAATTTGCAACAACCTAGAGAAACCAGAACGTAAAAAATCAATGAGTTAATACACAATGATTCTATCGTTAAACTAGAATCATAGCATAACTTCACCTGCGTGTCTGGATCATGGAGCATCAAATGCTTTAGAGTGGCAGGAAAATCTGCATCCACACAAGTTGCAGCTGATATATGATATAATTTAAGAACTCCCATTACAGCAACTGTTCTTACATAATTATTATTATCTTTCAATCCAGACCCTAAAGGCCCTACCAAATATTCCACCAGATTCGCCACTCTCAATGAAGACAGGCTCCTCAAAGCAAGCCCTCGAATCATTGGATCCTCATCTTTGCAATCTCTTTGAAGAAAATTGATGGTTAATAAAGCAAGATCAGGATTACCCTTAGCGTAATTCCCTACATAAAGATAACACATTTTCTTCAACACAATGTCGGATGTTGCCGAGCACATAACCATCTCACCGAATAGAGAAGATACATCGATGCCGATTGTCATGTAAGAAATAACTTTCTTGAAGAGCTCTCTTTTAGAATCATCCACTCC
The DNA here is from genome assembly GCA_948099555.1 of Croton setiger. Taxonomy (NCBI): domain Eukaryota; kingdom Viridiplantae; phylum Streptophyta; class Magnoliopsida; order Malpighiales; family Euphorbiaceae; genus Croton; species Croton setiger. Next base: position 24,480 of record CANUEY010275204.1, read on the forward strand.
AGGAGCTCGACTTCCGGCCAGTTGCCTGAGTTGCGACTTCAAATCCGTTACTTCGCTTTTTCTGTAAAGATAGAAACAAAATTAACTTAAATTTTTAAAAAAGAAGCAATTTGAGATTAGCTTAGTTTAGAAGTGTTCAGAGCTTGAAATGTGAAATTGTTTAGAAGTGTTAACATCTTGAAATTTTAAGAAGTAGAGTTTAGAAAAGGAGAACCCACCCAGAAGGTTGAGAAGGCGACGGTGATCGTTGACTGTGCGCCGGAGGAGCCATGGCTGACCGATTATGATAAAACTTAGCCGTAATCGTGAAGATCAACAGAAATTGGTGAGATCTAACAGATGGCGGAGATGGAGGTAGACGCTGTGAATTTGATAAACGGAAATAAGTGGGACGACAACAATAGGTGATATATACCAATTCATCCAAAAAAATAAAATAAAAAATATTCAAAAATAGAAAAACTTGAAAATAATGTGAAACAGAACGTTTAATTGATATGATTTTCTATGTGTGGTTTATATTGATATTTTGTTTCATATTTTTTTATTGTTTTTTTATTTAATTTAATTATTTATATATTTAAAAAACATTTATAAAATTGTTAAAATAAAAATGTCAATTTTTTACAATATTTTAATGTAGGTTTTAAATTTTGATACTTTTTAAATAAACGAAATCAAAAGAACCTTCGTATCTAATCGGTACTAGCAATGTGTTTTTGTAATCAGATCGAACAAAGTTAACCAAAAATCGATAGCAAGTCCGGGCATTACGGTTGAGATCGGCCTAATACAAACATAGGGGTTCAAGAGAAACGGTTCTAAAAATAAAAATGGTTTGGAAAAGAATGTCATTGTGGAAAATAATTTAAAAATTTATAACTTATAACAAAAAAATTGACACTTAGTACATAAAAAAGTCGTGGCGAGCCAAGATCTACGCCGTCGCGGTACAGATCTAACTCTAATGACACTATTTTGAAATTTTCAAAGGTCCAAAAATTTTATTTTAGTTTAAGATTTCATTTTTAAGCATTTAATAGTTTGAAAACAAAAGAGATTCAAACGGATTTAAAACCCAAAATGCAATTTTATGCAAAAGTTAAAATACTTAGGAGAAGAAATTACTTCCTCGATGCTTTCAACCTACTAGAACTTCACCAAGCAAAGAATCTTTAATCTTTCTTGAATCAAACTCTCTAAAAACTTACAAACCCACAAAACTCAATTGCTCAAGTAATGTAAATAAAGGACTTGAAAAGCCTCAATCCAACAGTGGAAGAAGATCCTTTAATCCTTAGTGTTTCTGCCCTTTTCTTACTTTTAAAATCCACCTAAGACCCTAGAGATTCTCTTAGGAAGAGAGAAGCTTTAGAATAGTAAAGCGTTTAACTTAGAAGAGACCAAGCCTCCCTTTGGCGGCTGAAAGGCTCCAATTTATAGTAGTTTTGGGGAAACATGCCTAAACATGTGTCATTCTAACGAAAAAGTAGCCTCTCCAAAATTGAGCGAATGTTGCCACAGCACAGGACTCTGTCTCTAGAGGCCTAGGAGTATTGCGACGGCATGTTGTCATGGCAATGACGCTAGCATAACATGGCGCTTTTTTCTCTTCAAGAAAGCTCATGCGTCATCGCGGCAGAGAACAGTGCAGCCTCAACACATTTCGCGCAATATTGTTCCTTGTCATTTTCACTTCATTTCGGAAAGACGTAGAAACACACCAAAACTCATTGAGAACCTTTCCATCAATACCGAAGGCTTTTCGCAAATTTACCACGCTTGATCGAGTGAGGTTAAAAATAACTTCTTACTACGCTAAAAATGATTCTACCGCAAAACGCTCAGTTCTATGGACAAAAAACTATTAGTCGGATTATTTGCTGAAGAGTTTCAAAAGTTTACACTCGCAAAACTACTAATAATAAGGAGACACTCTAAAAGCACAATTTTTTTAAATCCAGAAGAAAACTTACTTGTTTGTAAGGTCAATTCTAAAAGTTTCAAAGACGGTTCTCATCGTCGGACTGTTATTTTTTAGGGTAAAAAAAAAGCGTTATAGTGAGACAGAAGTTGAAGAGCACCACACAAGTCGTCAACTAAATTGCAAGACCTCAATGACAATTATTGGAGCAAATCTCCATAGAACAAAGACTTTCCAGACCAACTTGTTGTCTTCAAGGAAAAGCGCATGAAAGGGTTAAAGCAACTTGATCAGACATGTCCAGAAACAACTAAGTCTGCTGACACCCAAACACCGACCTTCAGTCTATCACCCCTACCATACCATAGCTATACTATCATCCCTTTTGTCTAGTATGTCTAATTTTGTCCCTCGATTTTAGAAATATACATTTTTGTCCCTGCATTTTAGAACTGTCGAAAATTTTATCTTTCCATCTAAAATTAGTGTTTTTCTCGTTAAAATATCGTGTAATTTTTTAAAATTCCTTATCTATCCTTATAGCCGTTGGGTATAAGACTTGGATAAAAAGGGTTTTTTTTTTTCCCCTAAAATTCTAGGATTTTCATATCCAATTGGAAAAAGCTCTTAGAACCCTAAATTCTCCATAAGATGTCCCAAGCTTCTTCATCTTCTTTATGACTCGTTTTGTCAATAAGAAATGTGAATGCGATTGTGGTGTGCAAATTAGTGAATCGAAGAAGAATCTGAACCGATTGTACTACTACTGCCGATAGAATAAGTGTGGGAATTTTCTTGGTTGGTGCAAGGGTGTGGATGACTTTAATGAAAGACAGAGTAATATTGAAGGTTTAAGAGATGACAGTAGTCATAAGGCTGATAATGAAGTAGAAGTTGATGAAAAATACGATTTCCTTAAAGAGATATCAGTTCTGCATGAAGAATTTAAGGTTGCTGCTGAGAAGATGGAAAGTTATACTTGTACTGAATCTATTTGAAGGACCAGCTATAGAATCTTGAGTCCCCATATTTCCAGCTTCCTGTTCAGTTTAAGATCATTAAACAAATATGATGAACAAGGCATCGGTATAAGAGGAAGACATGGCATGTTATTAAGAATTCATACCACAAGCAGAAATCTAACATACCTTTGGCCTTGCATGTGTAGAACCTACATTAGACCCTCTTCTCTTTCTTGTTGAACCAACATTTGGTCTCTATAAAAAACAAAGCTTTAGTTTTAGAGCTGCATTTAGTATCATGCATGTAAAATGAATCTTAGTACACTTAATTGGTAGAGGCTGATTTTGGCAAGTCCTTTTGTTGTGACCCCTATCCCACATTGAGTACACTTGGTTGTTATAGACCTTGTTGAAGGTGTTACAGCTACCCTTTTACCCTTTTGCCTTAGACTTCTTTAGGAGGTAACATCTTTTTTGCATCACATAATGGTGTAAAATCAGTCTCTAGCATGGGATGTATTACTTCTGAGTAGCATTCCATGTATTTGGCAATGCTGAAATATGGATCACAATAGGACTCTAGTCTCTACACCTTATATGAGCTAAAGCAGCTATTGCATGCCTACATGGGATGCCATTGATACTCCACCAATAGTAACTGCATTCCCTCTTCCTAATGTCAACTGTAAACTTATATTTACCCTCTAAAACTTCAAATTCTACAATTGAACTTGCATTAATTGTGCACCTTTAGAAGCTATCATAGCTTCTGTACAATCATTCATTGCTGCCAGTAACTAAACCAATCCAAGTACTCCCTTTGGCAAACCTACTTTGCACAAAATTTTAACTTCTTTTTATTTTCTAAATTTAAACACTAATGTCCATTTAAAGAGACATTAATCCATTCTCTCTTCTTTCTCTGCCTTCTCTCGAAGCTTTCCGTTTAAGAAGTGTTCATTGTGGTTTTTGCAGGAGTTGCTACTGGTGATCCTCAACGGCGGTGGCCCTCATATCCGTTTTTCTTTAATTTTCATGTTTCTTTTTTGTTGAGTTTCATGGTTTGATGTTCTAGGGTTTGTTCCTCTTGTATTTTGGGGATGGTAGAGTTAAATCTATAATTTTTTAGCAGTTCTACAAAGGCTTTATTGTTTTTCATCAGATATGATCTTTGGGATGATATTCTTATTTCTTCTTCCAATGTGGTTTCAAGTGGCATATATAAGTCTTAGAGGTGCTGCAACGAAGGCAGATTTATCCTCTCTTGGCTGGTTTTATTTGGAGAGATCAAGAATATTGGTATTTCAAAGTTTTTATTTATTTTTAGATAAATTTATTTAATTATTAATTAATTCAAATAATACTAATTAATTTAATTATTAATTAATCAATTCAAATCATATTCCAATAAAAGAGTGAAAACGTACATCACATATAAAAGAAACTTCATTTTATTATAATCATAATTAATTAATATTAATTTTACTGTATTTCTAAATAATTAATTTTTTATTTAATTAATGAATTAAATAAATAAAATTTAACTATTACATAAAAATGAGTGAACACATGCATCACACATTATATAAAAGAGTCTATAAGGGGACATTTTATGCAAAATGCTCTTATAAAATTTATATTATCAAGAATAAATTTATGTTTATAGAATTAATAATATTAATTAATTAAATAATTAAAGGATTTGAATCCACAACCTCACATAAAATAGAAAAACTCTTTACAAACTCACCTGCTGCGCCTTGAAATTAATTATGGGATATTTTAATTAGATTGATATTCATGATGGAGAAGAAAAAAATACTTAATTTAATTGTTATTTTTTTTAGGAATTCAACTCAGGACATAACTGTATTTAAACTCGTTTAATGTACTTCAAACTAATTCGGATTGACTTCGGTTAGCACACTAAATAGCAAAAGGCTGGCCTCAAAGTTTGTTCCATCCATGGTAAGAATTGAACCCTGATTTTTTATTAAGGGATGAAGGTGCTGAACTATTTACGTCAACCCTTGAAATTAATTATTATTTAGTGTTGAGTTATTATTATTTAAAATTAAAATTTTTACTCCTTTAATTTATTGTTTTGAATTTAGATAAATGAATTGAAATAATAAACAAGACCACTAAATTAGTTTAGCTATCAAAAATCAAAACTTTTATTTAACTTATGTTATTATGATTTTTAATTACATAATTCAAAATTAATATAGAATAAAGAAATTATCTTTTTTATTTTCAATATTTGAAAGTATCTATATAATTATTAATTGAGTCTGATGTTTTAACAAATTCATATTTTCTATATAATTATTCATAATTAATTAAATTTAAATTATATTTATTTCTTTTAATTTTTTATTATCTTAAAATAATAATAAATAATAAGAGAAATATTGAAAGAATACGTTTCAAACTATGTCTAAATTAAAATTATGAAATTAATACAAATATTTAACAATAAAATTAAATAAAAATTTAAAAAACATGACAAAAATCAAATAATGAATGACTAAACGCATGTAAGAACAGACTAATAATTATAAATTATAATTACTGGTGTCCCTGTTGTCGGAGGTGAAGGTTGTTTTTAGAAGCTTTTATTTTTTAATTTAAATGTTTAGGTTTTATGAGATGAGTTTCTGATGTTTTGATGATTAGTTCATATGATGTTGATGGTTTGTGTGGTTGATCTTACAGAAACACAAGTTGCTAATTTGCTTCCATTTTGAATTTGATTTTTTTTTTTTTTGGGTGATTTTCTGTTCTTTTGCCGATTTCTATGTGAATCTGATGGTGGTGGTCGGAGAGGCTCTCATCTTCTTCAAGTTTCTCTTGCTGGTTTGTTGGTTTTATTTTTCTGGCATCAGATTTTCCAATTAGTTTTTAATGATCTCTATGTTTCATTTTTTTTTTCAAATCCTATGTTATTTTTTATGTTGACGTTTTGATGAAACCAGCAGAAACTTGTTGAAAATAACGATTCCGATGAGTTTCCAATGAATTTCAGTGTCATGAGGTGGTGGATATTATCGTCGGAAAATCGAGAAGTTGATCAAAATTTTACCGAAAACTCATCAGAAACTGCTCATATTCATTATTTACACTTGTTGGAGAAGATGACCTATTTTGTCATTCTTTTCAATTTTTGATCCAGAAAATATTTAAATAGCCTTTTGTGACAATATTTTCATGCTTTTAAATTTGAGGATAATACCTTTTTTTTTTTGGAGCTCGTACTTGAAAGAACTCCTATTTCATTCCATTTCATAGTATAGTGGAGCGGGGGATATTAGGCCTGGCCCAACTTAAATTTTAGAATAGATCAAAATGAGTCAATTTATTTACTACAACTACCATTTTAAATTTAATAAAATTAAATACATAAAACTATATATTTAATAAAATTAAATACATGAATTAAGCTAGACCGATGTCAATTCAAGGAAAGTAAAAGAGATCAATTATGTCTCTGAATATAACAACAAGCCAAAAATCCTAATTTTGTTTTTCATTTATATCGCATTTAGCTCTGTTTTTTCATTTTATTTTTCATTTATAACATGTTTAACTTCGTTTTAAATGAATAAATCATTTTATTTGATTTGTTAGACGACGAATTCATCGTTCAATTTACTAAGAAAGTTTAAAACACATTTACCATTTAATCGAACTCACCGTTTAGGGAACATGACGGTTAATTCGTGTCTAAATTAACCGATCAATAAGAATATTTGAATTTGAATCTGAGTCCAATAGACCAATAAAGGGCAGGTGGTAATGTAATTTTTGATTGTAAATAGAATATTATTGTCTTTTATTAGGAGGAAAAAATGATTAAATATGGAAAAATATCAACAATTTTTTTTTAAACAAGTTCTTTTTTTTCCGAGACGGAATAGAGGAGCTGCTGAGACTTTTTCTTAAACTGTTTGGGGGCATTTCAGTAATTACAATGAATTATTCAACGTAGCAACGAAGAACTAGGTATTGAATCGAAAACGAGAAAACTTCGATCTCGTATTCATCTTCTTCAATTCAAAATGTCTGAACGAGTCTCAATTTCTCTGGATCAAACTAATTTTAGCTGTCTCAAAACCTTCATTGATTCCCTCACAATTATCCAGGGAAACAAACAAATTTACTTTTCCATTATCGCTTTCCTCTGCATCCCTCTTTCTCTTCTCCATTTCTCTCTCACCCTCTCCACTTTCCCCATCAAATCCCAAATTCTCCACCTCGAATATCTCGCCACTCGAACCCCGACCCGGTTTGAAGCTCGTCAAGTGTTGAGGGAATCGCGCGAAGTTGCTATCAATCTTCTCTACGAGAAACTCCTCTACTTCTTACCTTCGTATCTTTTGTCTCTCATCATCGCCATAACCGGCGTCATCTCCGCCGAATCCATCTACAGTAAAAGACCCATAAATATAAAAGCCGCTTTCGCCGCCGTTAAGCCCAATTGGGGCAGACCGGTGGTTACGTCAATTTGTATCTACGCGATTCAGTTGTTGTACTCTACTATACCATACACTCTAGCGGCTATAATTGGGAACTCCAGTCCGAAGCTCAGATTTGTGTTATGGGTTATCGGGCTGGGTGTGGAATTGTATATTGTAGCAGTTTCGCAGATTGGGTTGGTGGTTTCAATCTTGGAGAAGAAATTTGGATGGGATGCGATTCAGGTCGGTTGGGATTTAATGGAAGGTAATAGGATGTGCGGTTGGGTGTTGTGTAGTTTAATGGCGGTTGTGACGAGTGGGATTGGTTGGAGAGTGGAGCATTTGATGGTTCTGGATGGTAAAGAGTCGTCGGAGGAGCAGCAATGGACGGTGAGGGAAGGGTGGGAAACGCCGGTGCTAGTGGTTCTCTATGGAATTGTGGTGGTTTGGGGTTTTGTCGTGACTACTGTTTTTTATTGCGAGTGCAGTAAACGGCACGTGGAAAGAGAGGAGCTGGAGGAAGAAGAACTAGAGAATATTAATTCTTGAATTTTCTTTTTGTTCGTAGAGTTGTATTGAAAGTTGAAAACGACAGAGTTGTAATCTTTTTTTTTTTTTATTTTCAAAACATAGAGTTGTAATAATACGACATCGTAATACCATTTTTTGGTCTCGCTCAATGAAAATGGATTTTACTATCTAAAAATAAGATGAGTTTTGTTGATGGTTCCATGGATCTTGGGAGCGCTGTAGTATTATGGTTCTTTCTTGGATAATGAAGTTTGTAAGCCAACAGTTGGAAAGACTTGAAAGAGAGGTTTGCTCAAGATGATTCTGTATGAATTTCTGATCTTCAAGAACAGATTTACAATCTTCGACAATGTAATATGTGTATTATTGAGTATATCACCAAATTACAAATTCTCTGCGATGAGTGCGTTAATTTGTGACCTATTATGAGTTGTATACGTGAACCGGCTTGCTATTGCAATGTCGTTGAGAATATTAGCGCTTATCAAGCTTCTGATTATATTTTGAGGTTTCTAAGGGGTTTAAATTATAATACAGCGAGTTCTAAAATTCTTTTATTGGTTCTAAGAATTCTTTTCTTGGTGATATTAATTTTATTGCTTAGATTTTGTCGGCTATGAATCCTTAATCTGGTGGTTATAGGCCTTATTAGCAGAATAATAATGGTACTAAGAAGCCAGTTTGTACTTATGGTAACTTGCTTGGACATACTGTTCGGCAGTGTTACAAGCTTATAAGCTATCTGCCTGGAGTTAAGCCTAGGACTAAACAAAGGAACTATGTGTCTAAAGCTAATCAAGTGTCTTCTTATGAAGATGAGATTGATGAAGGTTTTAATCCAATCCTTATTCTTCCACCCAACAAGTTCCTGTTGCAAGACTTGTTAATAATAGTATTTTTAGTCTTACTCAAGAGCAATATGATTAGCTTATTACGTTGCTAAATCCATCTCAAGGAGTTGTTCCTATTGTTCATAGCTTTACTATCGCTAGTGTAAGAGCTTTTCAGTCTGCTCCAGCACTGTGTGTTGTTTTTGTTCTAAATTCTCTTGTTGTTGTAAATTCTAGAGTTCACACTCCGACTTGACCAAGTTAGTGGTTGCAGGTACGTGTCTTGTTGTTCCTACTACTTGTGTGCTTACTTTATTGGTATGGATGTTATAGACCATATTACATGTGATTTGAACAATTTGATTGATATTATGGCTATTAATAATTTTTACGTTAATTACCTAACAATAAAATTATACCTGTGAGTTATATGGGTTCAGTTAAACTTAATGATGATTTTGTCTTGCCTACTATTTTTGTATGTGCCACAGTTTAAGTTTAATCATATATGTGAGTCAACTTACTAGAGATGCACCATATAAGTTAAGCTTTGAATATTTTACGTACTTAATTTAGGAAAGACAATTTTTATAAATGATTGGGTTAGTTGAACAGACGCAAGCACTGTATCAACTGACTACACATCAAACATTAACAAAATTTGTTTGTTTCGATTCTACTAGTACTATAAATAGAGATGATTTTTATCTATGGAATTGTAAACTAGGTTATGCATCAAAATTTAAGATAAGACAGATAATAGTGCTATCAATGTACATGATGATTTTGTATGTAAAACCTGTCATTATGCTAAACAAAGAATTTTTTTTTTTTTTTTCCATTGAGTGAATCTGTTACTACATCTAAATTTAGTTAGTTCCTATAGATATTTGGGTTCTATTGATCCTAATTTGCATGGTCATTGTTATGTTTTAGCTATAGTTGATGATATTACTAGGTTTAATTAGGTTTATTTAATGAAAAGTAAATCAAAAACAAGAAAATGATACATAATTTTTATAATTATGTTCTTACACAATTTAATATTAAAATCAAGATTATTAGAAGTGGCAATAGAATTGAGTTAGACATACTTTTACTAGACTTTAATTAACCATGTTTATTTAATAATCTAATGATTTTCTCAGAGTTAGAACAAATAAATGAAATTTTACTATTTTGGCCTTAAAATTTTAACCCATCAGGACTCTTTATTCTCCATTTTTCATTTATGTATTACTTTATTCTTAAATTTTATAATTATTGTATCATTTAATTTGATATTTAAAGTAATATTTAATATTTACAAGTTACTCAAATTCAATTTTTATTAATAATATTTGAATTATAATTTTCTTGTAAAAAGAACACAAAAATGCAAACAGGAGAAAACAAGAAGCAAAAATAGAAATTAAATAAAACGAAGAAATTGAATAAAATATAAACTTTATTATATATGCATAAATATAAATACAACTATTTGGTTGACTTATATATATGTAGTGAATAATCTATAATTTATAATATAACTTTTTTATTATTAAAAACAACAATAATATACTATTATAAAATTTTTATTATATTTTTAATAACCCACACCTATATTACTACTATAAAATTATTAATTAATACTAATTTTTTTATAAGCCAACCCAAATATTATACTATTAAACAAAAGAACTGCCGAAATTCATGGCTGTCTAAGGAGTTCAACTTCGATGTGCTTCAGTCGGTGTTTTAATTCTTCAAAAGTTATATTAGATTCATCTAATCGCTCTCCATTACAAGCCATATAATCTATAGTCACTATTGCATTTTTGGACCATTCAAAAGCAAATTTTTGAACACATTTCTCTAAATCTTCAAAATTTTCAAAAGCATTTGTGTTTATCTTCACCAGTGGAACATAAATGGGAGTATGAGAATTATTAATATGATTAGCAGAAGAATTTGCTTGATTATCCATTGCTCTAATCCAAATTAGTATATTTTAATTTTCTTTTGCTGTTTTTTGTATTCCAAGCATAATAAATAATTATATATAGGATTATAGGATTAAGTTTTGAATGACTTTCTAATATCATAATATTATTGTTGAGATAAAAATTGCATGATTTAATAGCCTAATTAATCATCATTATCATAATACTTCTCTTAATCATGTAATTCTTGTTAGATATTTTGAACCATGCAATTGCTGTTGACATTGTTAAGTACTTAGAAAATATAATTTCATCTATTGAATCATAATTTTCATGTTAATATTTGTTAGCTGAGGCCCGTTACTATACATGCGGTCCGTCCCAATTCAGGCCCATGGCGTTTGATCAAGGCCCAGCTCGCCAATTTGATGTTCTTTTCATTAATTAGTCCCTAATTATTTCGTCCTGTAGTTTATGATAATAATAATTATTTAATCTCTGCATATTCATTCCATGAGTATATTTATAGAATATTCGAGTACAATTAACATTTAGGTCCAAAACAGGTAAGAAAATTTTGAAAAGAGAAAATACAAACCAATAAATTTTTTTTTTTTTATATAATAAAAATAAAACTTTCCAAAAAAGTGCTTTTAATTTTTTTTTTTTAAAAAGAAAGACTTTGTATTTTGAAAAGAGAAAAACATTAGAGTAGAAAGATCAAGTTTGAAATTTTTTTTTAAAATATTGAATACTTATATTTTTTATATAATATTAGAAAATATAAATAGTTTACTAATAAAAAATATGTATATAATACTGATAAATATGACTTTTTTTTATAAAATATTAAAAATATAATATTCAACAAAGTAATATATCGTTATCAATTACACAAATAAGTCAGCCACTTATAAATTATCTTTAATTTTTTCTAAACTCCCGTAAATAAATCTGTCTTGATGTGTCAAATTTTCAATTGTTGTATTATTACAAAATTGGCCTAGAAAAATTAGGTTATTAGAAAAAATAACTAATTATGATAAATAAATAAACTATATACGAGAGAAATTATAAAATATAATAATTTATATAATAAATTTCCCTAAAAAAAGTACGATAGAATAAAGTGTACGACACGCTTTAAAAAAAAATAGTATTTACAAAAGTCAAAGTGTAAAAATTGTGATAATTTATACTTTTTTTTTTTTGTTTCGAGTTGTCATAATTGACCAAGTCAAACATAGAACTAATCGATGTTTTTATATGAAACCGACAAGAAAAGTCGTCCCAATTATTTTAAACCAACGTGCAAAATCAAGGTATTATAATTCAATCAATATAAATACATCTGAAATAACACAATTTTCTATATTCATTAGGTTACAATGGAATCACTCTCAGTTCTTGGTTTCGTCGGAATTCTAAAGGAAGCTCTCAAAACCTTCATAAATAATAGAAAAATCTTTGCTAATATAGCCCTTCTCGCCTTCTTCGCCCAGTCCTTACTGTTCTTCCCTTTCTTATTCTCCGCCAAGCCCCTCCTCGCTCATATTACTTTCGAAACTTATCTCCTTCAAATAGCCGCTCCCGGTACCTCTGAATTCACAAATATTTTAAACCACTTAAGACATGATATCAAAATCATTTTCGGAATCGAAATCATTTTTTTGATTCTAAACTTCATTTCTTCACTATTATTAGCAACAGCTACTATCTTGGCTGCGGCAATTACCCATGGAGGAAAGCACGATGACTTGTCGCTCAAGGAATTATTATTGAAAACTCTGAAATCATGGAAAAGGCCTTTGGTTACATGTTTGTATATATCTGTTTTTACAATAGTATATTTGTTTGTTGTCTTTGCAATCATTTTACTTGGAACTATGTTTGTTGCTCTACAAGTAACCAAACAAAACCCTATTCTTGTAGCGGCTGTGACCATTGTTTTTGCAGTCATAGCTTCGATTCTATACATATATCTATCAGTCACATGGAGTCTAGGCATCGTGGTATCGGTAGTAGAGGAAATAAGAGGATTAGAGGCGCTGCGAAAGGCGGGAGAGATAGTTAAAGGGATGAAACGACAAGGCTTTCAATTACTTATTGTGTTTAATATATTGGGTGTTGTCATGGTAGAAGGGGCACAGCTAATTTTTTGGAGTAAATCGATAGTATTTACAGTAATTATAGGTTTGGCTATGGTAAGCACTGGAGTTTTACTAAGGATTTATTTTCTTGTATCGTATACAGTGTTCTACTACAGGTGCAAGAAGAGCCATGGAGAACATGTAGAATTAGAAGGAATTATTAGCTCTAATCAGTATACTAAAATACCCACAACTGGTCCTCCTCCTCCTCCTCCGCTTCTTAGTGATATTATATAAAATTGACATGTATTCATTATGATTTGAGGAAATAAACTATTTGCTACCTTGTTTTGTTTTCATAAGCCAAAAGTCTGTATGTATAATTGTTGCAATAATGGTGTAATAGTGATTTGATTCTTGTGGTGATCTAATGAATTGCTGGTCGCTATAAGTTCATATATTGTCTGTATAAGGTGTGAGTTTTGTGACAGAATAGTCATGTTTAGGGACATATAATCATGACTTGGTAATTTATTATTTAGACTTAGTCGCTTCAAAGACTTGGAAAATTAAAGGAAGAAGTCAATGCAGCAATTGGATGGCAATTTCCAGTTGACTTTCCTTTCTTGAAGATATATAGGAAGAGGTGAAGAGCTTCAACTGTAGAAGAGAGAAGAAAGCTAAGAGTAAGACTAAAAGCAAAAAGTCCTAATCTTTCTGCTATTTCTTCATCATCTTTTTTGATTTTGGTAGCTAAACCAAACCCATCAACCAATGCTTGCATTGTTCTTGCTAATAATAGTTGTTTTGTTCTATAAATAACTTTCCAAAATCTTGTAGATATACGAGATTGGAAGAAAAAGAAATACCCTTTTTTGTTGGGTTTCAGAAATTGGTTCATTTTGCCAAATTGAGTAGTTTATAGGGAGTAAATTAGTTTTAGGTTTTGAATGCTCACCAAGTGTTTGTATAATTTCCATAGAGAACTCGAGAGCATTTAGTTGCATTTACTAAGATACACCCACTATTGGGGATATCACAATTTACAAGTATGCATATCACAAATATATTGGAAGCTCAATAATTAATTACATGCATAATCACAAATAACAACCAAATGACAAAGTAAAGTGAAATTAAGGGCACCCACCAAGAATTGAACCCAAAAGTATAAATGTGCTTACTTTTCAGATGCTTCACGGATTGGCTTATGGCTTTTTGTGACCCTTTTATGATTAAAATGCTTTACAGAATACATCAATGATATGAGATTGATGGATTTTAGTTTACTAATTGCTAAATTTAGTTGACTTGTTTAACTTATTTGTTGATTTGATTATATGTGTCTGACATGATTGGCATATTAGGTAAATAAAATATATATTTGTTTAATAATTATTATCTTTACATTATTTATTGAATGTGTTTTATTTGACAAATAATAATAATTAGATATGTATATATTATAAAAATCAGATATTCCACTACAAAATTTCCTATAGAGTTGACAGAAAAAACTATTACTCGGATGGTTTTTTTTTTACTAAGGGCCAAATTCTTACCCAATTTTAAATTTTGAATTTTTTTTTTAGCAAAAACCAGTGTTAAAATAAATGTTGCAAGATGCCAACTAATCGATTTTAAAAAGATTTTTTCGGAAATTATTTTTAATATTTTGAGAAATTAATCCAATTTTATTAAAAAAAAAAAAGTTAAACTCCATTTTTAATTAAAATAAAGCAAAGTCTGGAATCAGATTTTCTAAAATGAATTACGTACGTTAATCAAAATTTCATTCTAATTAATACTCGGATTTAACAGCCTCTGATAAACCATTTTATTTTTTTAAAAATTAAGTTAAGTTTTATTCATGAAGAAAAACTCACTTTTATTAACTGATTAATACTATCGATGTTCTTAATTGGTGATTAACAGTCATTTACGCGAACAATAACATATATTCAAAATAATAAATTGCTGAAAATTAAATTGCGAAAAATAATACTTTCACTCCTTGCTCCGGAAATAACATTCCGGGAACTAAATGAAACAAGTGAATATATGAAATTGAAGATCTCGATAAGAGGAGTCCGAATATGGTTTCGAATCTGTCATTTGACTATCGTAAAAGGATGAAAAATTCAAACGAAAATCTCGGATACCTATAATTAAAACGGGTTGTCGGAAAACGGTAAATATATCCATCATGCTATATATCAAATTGATAAAGAAAGAGAGATTAGTGGTGCTAAAATCACGGATCGGCAGCAAGGTTTCCGATAATGGTTCATTTAAGTTCATGGCAAAGTTGTATATTAATTTACGTTTTTCCTTACTGCCAACAAAATAAAAAAAAAAAAATTGACCTTTTCCTGTTTTTTATTTTTTAAAATTTTTTATTTTTAAAAAATCTTAAAATTAATTCAAAATTAAAAGTATATATAAGTACATTGAAAAATCTGTTATTTACTTAATCTATAAAAATATCTACTATTTACTACACTAAGAACTTTAAAAACTTATTATTTACTATTATTTCCCTTTATTTTTCTTGTAAATTTTGATGTTTAAATATATTGTGAATTTCCTTAAAAAAAGGTATAAATTTAATAAAAAATATTTGCAAAAAAATATATTGATAAATCTCATTTTAATTTCAAATAATTTTTCTGGTTGTCTCAAAAATTGGGATGTGTAGAGTGCAAAGCCCACCAAATAAAAAATACAAAACGAAATAGATATCTTACCAATTAATAATAGGTAAAAAAATAAATAAAATGAAAAATTTTGAAGACTGCACATTTCACTTCAGATAGGAAAGAAGCAAAAATGGTGTCCACGTCTTCTCTACTGCGCATCAATGGAAATCCCTTTCTTCCCCTTCATATTCATCGACCTGCTACTGTTCTCAGGCAAGTTTCAACTTTTAGTTCTTCAATTGCATACCCATTTTTCCTTTCATTCTTGTTTTTCTTTCATTTATCTTATAATAATCCAATTTGTTGATTTCAACCTCTGTTTCTGAGAATTTATAACAGGAAGGAAATAATGAATTAGTGAAAGTTCCTTTCTTTAATGAAAACGGGTACTTTGAGTGATCATAGAGCTGGATTGATGACTTGATTTTATCCGTAGGTGAAAAACGAAAATGGGTAGAAATTTAGCACTTTAACATGCTAAATGGTGTTTAATAAAGCTTATTGATTGTATAGTTAAGATTCTTCTGAACTATTATATTTTCTTGCATTCAGAATTCTAAATTGAAGAAAATATTACAATGCTTGTTAAGAATATAATCTTCTGTTTCGTTTTTATTTGGTTTATTTAAACAATTTCCAGTAGACAAATTTGGGTCATATTTTGCACTGACTAGGTTCATTTACTCGAGTACTTTAGTAATTGCTTTTATGTTTTAGTGCAATATTCTAAACAAATGCTAATTTTTCAGGTGGGGATTTGGAAGCAATAAAGACAACTCAACTACCCTTAGAACCAAGAGACAAGCTTTCCAGATCTTGGCAAATCCCAATGTATGCATCAACTCAGGGCTTCTTCATGTTAATGCCAATATATTTGGTTTGATTATAATCAAAGGTTTTTTTAGGTATGTGATTGGTGATTTAGTCGACAGTGCCTTGTATAATGCATAATCTACTAGTGCGGTCGTTATGTCTCAATATTTGGCTGAGGAAGATGTTTGCTTTATGAATTGCGATTGCTTGATTTAGACATAAGAAAATGCATCAAAACAACCTGTGTTTGCTTTCCTTGTTTGTAGTGTCGCTCATCTTATCTCTATTGTGTATTGGATCGTAATTTGTGAGCTAAGTAATTGAATCTGTGAGAGAGCAAAAACCATTGAGTGCATTGATTTTGGATTTCTGTACACGAATTGTTTCAAGAAGATTTTTTTTTTTTTTTAATTCAGATTTTAGGGTATATTTGAGTTCCCATACCAATTACAATGTGCTTTCCATATTTCTATACTTTCCTTTTTAACAAAACGATGTGAACAACGAGTCAATGATGTATATTGGAACTAACATGAATTCATAGTATTGAATAGTAATGAGTTCTTCCTTTTCAAGTGCATGTTGCTTTGTGAACTCTTATCAACTTGTCTCCTGATTTCCAGATCTTTTAGCATTCTATCTCCCTTTCTAAACGTTCCATTGTGCACGTCTATAATTTAATGTGCGCTATATGGGATGAAATTTATGCAATGAAATATCAGCTTTAATATTGGGGGAATATTTGGCTTTTTGTTCAGTCCAAAGCCTAGAGAGTCAATCTGATTATGAGATTGTCATAAAGAATTTTGTTCTTTGTTAGCCACTGGGAATTTGGTAAAGCATATGTTTACATGCTCTCTAATGTCCCTCTTGATCTTCCAGTGTGTAAAAAATAATACTACCTTTGTTTCAATGAAATGGAGGAAGTGCCTCATGGCATAAGAGTTAAGGAAATCTCACGTTGGAGTGAATGGACAAGTTTTCCCTTAAAATGTAACCCATGCAATTTCACTATTTGTTTTTATTTGGACAATTGTGACTTTTTCTCTAAATCCACCTTCTTTAGTTTTTTGAAACACCCAAAATGGAAATCTTTTCCAGAAGCGGAGGTAGTATATGGTTTATATATTAAGCGTTCCTTTAATAATAATAATTCTCTCTCTCAATCTAGAAAACTTTTCTGTGAAATATCGACTTTGGTGCTTTCATCGCCTCTTTGACAGCTATGCTACACCTACTCCAATGGTTGACTAAAGTGATCTTCATTTGACATCTGAATTGAGATATTATATGTGAATGCATAAAATGTTAACATGAACTGTATGCATTGGATTCATATCGCACAATTGTTCTATGATACAACGTGTTGAATTTATTTCGTAGATGTTACTTGGAGTAAGTGTCCTCTTTGGTTACCTGTTAGGTTAACAAACTCACTTGTTTCCTAAAAAATCATTACTTTTCCTGGTAAGTAAAGCATCAGAATTTCAAGACCATGGTGCTTTAGTTAGAAAAGGGTTGAAGCAAACTGGGTCAATACAATTATGGAGGTGCAACTTGCATTACATTTTCATTCATATTACTTTAACACGTTTTCTTTTTAACTGTCTCTTTTATTTTCATTCATATTATTTGATGAGTTAATGTTTTTCTACACTTGTCTTTCTGTTATTTTCCCTCCTGGAAGTTTCAGTTATTTATTTTCAGTTTACAAACACGAATTATCACTTGCTTCCACCCAATTGTCAGTGTTATTAATGTGGGACAAATCCATAACTCAAGATCTTGCTGCTTGTTTTTTCCCTTTCTTTTGTACCCGCTTCAGGTGACCGGGAAACGAGAACCAAAAGAGGTAGTCATGGTCGATCCTTTGGAAGCTAAACGATTAGCTGCCAAACAGATGCAAGAAATTCGAGCCAAGGAGAAGTCTAAGGTGAATAAAGTTTCATATCATTTTAAAGATAAATTGGCATCATAAGCTACTTGTCATGCCAATAACTGCATACAAAAAAGTGATCAAAAAATTCATACCCATTGAATTTTCATACTTAGAGACGACGTCGAATTGAAGCAATAAATGGTGCGTGGGCGATGATTGGTCTCACCGCAGGGTTGGTAATAGAAGGTCACACTGGGAAAAGTATATTGGATCAGGTAATGTCAATAGTTGGTATAAATGAATATGAATATTTGCACTTTTGCAGAATAAATATAACAAACTGATTAATCTGTCAGTTGGCTGGATATTTGTTTGCCATCGTCAACTTGTTCGTGCATTAAGACTGCATTCGAAGGTAAATTGTCGCGGAGTAGCAGATTCTTTGATGAAGGATTCTTTCAAAATTAACATTGTATTGTTTCCAGGTAAAAATTCTGTAAACATTTTCATTTATTTGTCAAATGTATTAAAGAAGAAGAAAAATACTTATTTCTCTTTAATTCATTCCTATTAGTTGACATTAATTATAATTTCACAGATGGTTTTAGATTGGGCTTGAGTTTGATCCAACCCATATGTTCATAGAATGCATTTAAATTGGGCTATTCTCTTTGCTGAGGCCCAATTCATTTTTACCTATGGATTTCTTAGAGGTTAAACAAGCTTGAATGCAAAGCAGTCCCTCCTAAACAAAAACACGCCGGCCAGCTCTTCTTCTTCTTCTTCTTCTTCAAGCCTTTCACCCAAACAGTTTATCTCTCTCTACCGCCGTCCTCCTCCTCCTCTAACAGTTTAGCGATCATGATCTTTGAACAACAGAAAAGACGAATCTGAGAATATAGCCATAGTAGCAGCAGAAGAAGAGACTGCCATCTTCCTTAGTAGCAGTAGCGGAATCTTTATAATCTTTAGATGACATTTTGACATGGAAATCAAATTTAATTGAAGAAAATAAATTTGTTTTTTTGGTGCATTTATAATTTCCCATTAATTAATTCAGTAATTGTATTGAATATGGTCAACGGTTAATTGTAATTAAGTTCTTAAATCGGGTTCATTATAAAGATTGTAACTTAATTTCTTAAAAATGAGTTATATAGTCAAAAATGGATTATATCATTTAAGAAAGGGTAGTGCTATTTCAAGAGCACAAAAATACAAATACTATTAATTTGGTGTAAATCACCAAATTACTCTTGATGTTTGTCTGATATTACGATTTAGTCACTAAATTTTGATAATATAACTCTCATCTCTACATTAGATTTTGAGTATATTTTATTTTGTCAATCATATTACAGTTTTTCCTTTAAATTTTGGCTAATATTATTAATTTATCCTTGAATTTTGGCTAATTTTTCAATTTTGTCCCCAATATATGACTAATTTTACTCAAAATTTGATGGATGAATTCAAATAATAGGGATGAGAGAATTATTTTATAAAAAATGAATGACTAAATAATAATATTGATCAAATTTTAGTAACTAAATAATAATTTTTCAATGCAATAATCATAATTTTAAGATAATAAAAAAAAAGAATCCTTTCAGAAAAAAAAAAAGAAGAAAAAAGAGTAAATAGTGATTGTGAATATTTGTGTTATCCAATCTTGTGAAAATCTTAGTGGGGTGTTGTCGTTGTTGAACGAAGAAATTGGCTAATCAGAAAAGAGCCAATAGGAGGAAGCCACGTCATAGCAAATTTATGTTGAAAATGAAAATACGTGGGAAGGAAGATTAAGAATCTCTTATTCTCTTTAGATAATTATTTGGATTTTGTGTGAAGTTTTGATTTTTATACCTTCAATTTATGTTTCTACTTTCATTTCTAAAACTTCCTAATTATGGAAAATTCAAGAACCCAATTTTGACTCAAAATAGTTAGCATTACATGGAATTGTACCAACTCTTACCCATATATTGTGACTTTGGATAACTTTTAAGTCTTCAGACTCGTGTCGTGGCACAGCACGCTGTGCCTGTGCCTTGCTCGTCTAGGTCGAGATCGTGGGCTCTAAGGTCGTAGGGCCATGAATTAGTGGTTGAAGCCCATACTAGTTTTGAGACTAACTATTTTTAAGTAAATAATTAAAAAACAATTAGAAATTGATGAGATTATTGAATAGTGGGGAAGGGTAGTTAAGGTTATTTTTAAAATTTAAAAATGGAAATAGGAAAAATGAAGGTGGTTAAGGTGACAAGCCAACCACCAAAATGTAGTGGACAAAGCCAACCGTATTAGAGGAATTGATACCTTTCAAAATGGGATTATTTGTTTGGTTGTCTTTTTCTGATTTTTCCAAATTCTAATGATACATTATCGCTTTTTCTTTTCTTTTTTTTTAAAAAAAAAAATCCAGCTTTTAGTTGTATAATAAGTTAATGGAATGGAATAATACATTTAAATAATAATCAATCCATTATTTAAAAAAAAAAGTGCACTTAGTATATACAAAAAAGAAAAAAAATGCACAATTATATTCAGAATTTTTTCCAAAAATTAAATTCTTATTTTTTTAGAAATTTAAATTTTTAATTCAAAGTTTATGAAAACTCATAAATCAGCACTTAAAAAAAAATTGTGTGACAGATTTTTTTTGAAGAAAAGTGTGACAGAAATTCATTATCCTTAATTTTTAATTTTTTGTCCATTTCTTATGCAAATTGAATGGAGTAGTATTTCTCACACACGTACAATATTTTAAATAAGTAATATAAGTCTTTAACACATTTAATAGTTTATAAATTGTGGGTTTCAATTAAATCCACTTTCATAAAGAGACAACTAAGAAAGTCAAAATACTATACCACAAAAATAAATTGAGGAGAATATACATGTAATACTCCCTCGTCACATATATTAAGAAATAGTAGTTATTATATTAGAAAAATACAAGTTATTTATTGAATGGTTCATATATCATTCACTTAAATATTTTTCCAATTTCTAAAATTCATTATTTATTATCATATGTCATGCATATTATCATTATAGGTATAACACATCTTTATAGTTTAATTGCATAAGCATCGATTTAATAATATGATTATTTACTTGCTAAGAAAATTATATATAAATTTTATAGGAATTGAATTGAAATCACATAATGATTTAAATTTTTAGGACTCGTTATGTGTCGGTAAACATACATGAGGTGAACCACTAGGTTTTTTATTTGACGCAACCGTGTAAATTACGGTGGTACAAATAATTAAAATGAGTAGTTATGAATTTAATAAAAGGAAGATAAGTAAGTTTCGAATTGAAAAAAATATTTTCACTTTGGAATTTGAATATTTTATGACGACGTCATAAATTTTGATGCCGCCGACATTGTCAAGGTACCAAAATCAGTACCGGGTGTCATTTGAACCACGAATATTTTCGGACCCTGTTATATTATTATTATTATTATTATTATAAAAGTGTGTGTATGTATATGAAACAAAGGAAATAGAAATAAGATAAGAAGGAAGAAGAAAAGAAGGATGAGATGGAAAAAAGAAAAGAAAAAAAAATTGAGTTTAATGTTGGGACTTGTTGTGTTTAAACAAAAAAATTTAGTGACAGAAAGCAAAGACAGAAGAAATAAGAATAGAAATAGAAATAGAAACAGAGCACGATAGAAAGAATAAAGAAAAGAAATGAAAGAAAAGAAAAGAAACTAGGGTATTCTTAAACCTCTAAGGAAGTAAAAGAACAGAAGATGAAGGAGAGAAGAGCAAAAACGAAGAGGATAAGAGAGAAAACAAAAGACAACCAAAAAATAGAGGAAGAAGAGAAAAACAGAAAGAAAAAAAAAGAATGGAGAGATCACCATACATGGTGGAGCATAAATGTCGTGGAATGTTATACTAGAGTTAGAAAGGTTACCAGCATCGAAAGGAGGCCATAAAAAGAGGTAGAAGTCGTTGAAAATGCAAGGTTACTGTTCACATGAACAGTAACTCTGCTTGCAGGGGTGCGAGGTAGGGGACGATCAAAACGACGTTGCAGGATGCATTTTAGGGTATTTTACTCTCTGGTTACCTGAATTTTAGTAAAAATTACAAATTATTCCCTAAAGTTCTAAATTTATTCAATTTGATCCTTTTAAAAACTTCGAATGCTTTTCAATATAGTCTTTCCGGATTATAATTGCTACCATTTATATTTTGGTCCCTGAAATTATGAAGCACTTGCAATTAGTTCCTTTAAAACTTTTAAATCCTTTCAATTAGGTCCCTCAGCCTAATTAATTTATGAATATTACAAATTAACCTCTGAACTCACTGACAGACTTCAATTGAAGTCCTGAAAACTTTAAAACTTATGTAATTAAGTCTTTTTGGGTTTAATTTAGAATGGATTTTATAAATTGGATTAATTGGTCAATTAATTAAACTAAATTAAGATAAATATTGTTAAATATAATTAATATATGATAAATTGAATATAATATTATTGAAAGTTGAAATTCAAACGAAATAAAAATATTTTAGAAATATTAATATGATAAAAAAAGAATAAATATTAAAGTCATGCATTTCATTTGATATGAAATATAATTGAGTAAATTAAAATATTTATATTGAATTATATAGGATCGTCGAATATAAGAGGAGAGCGAGGCAAGCAACTCGAGATCTAATTTAAAATGATTTGTGATCTGTGATTGATTATTTGTTGGATCAGTGCTGAAACCAGATCAATTGAATATACTGAAATTTACTGTTTGTTTATTATTTGTTAGATCAATACTGAAGCACGATTAATTAAATATATTGAAATTGAGATGATAATACATATAATTATATAGATGTTATACAAATATTCATACATGACTTAATAAAAGAGTTGTGACCATCTTGACCGTATTTGCAAAATTTTACAGGCGGAACTTACAAATCATTATATGATTTTATAGATAGAGTCTATAGGTCAATAATAGACATTGGTCATACAAGAACTTAATATTGATCAGCCATATGATATTTTTTATATGAAATTCTTTGAGCAGTACTTAGCTTAATGATTTACAAACAAATTAAATGAAATCACATGTCATAAGCACATGCATATTTATTATATTAATTATTGTTATGACATTGTTGATATTGCAGATTTAATTTATAGTAGTTTATGCGACTTAATCAAATCACAATTTGTGTTTCAGGTTTTTCCTATAAAAGACAGAGTTAGTTCATAGTGTGAAGTATAATACTTCACATTCGTTTTGCACACGTCAACTAGTTGAAGCATATGATATCTTTTTTTTATTGTTGCATCTATACATATAACTGTGTTTAATAGGTTTATGTTGAATATTATATAATTATAAAATTTGTGAATTACTTTATTAATAGATGACATCTATTGTAAATTATAGTATAGTAAATATATATATATATATATAATGAGAAAAAGGAAAAGAAAAAAGGAAATTGAAAATGAGTGAGTATATGAAAGTAATAATATTTTTCATTAAATTATATAACTATAAATTGTAGCAAATTTAATGATTGCTTGTGAAAAAGAAAAAACAAACAAATAGCATATGATTTGCAGTCGGCAATTAGATATGTATGGGGATTTCTAGAATTATGGTATAGATACAAGTCAATTTAGATGTTTATTTACACCTAATGACATGATTAAAGAGTTATTATGACCATAAAGCATTAATAAACAAATCCAAAAAAATATTAATCTTATTGTATTTAGAAGAAATAATAAAATAAAATGCTTACCAACTACCTTATCAATCAAAATAATAGTAGTTAAGAAGCTAACAAGCACCAAGGGCCATCCCAAACAACAAAAACCAATAATATTCTTTGGTATATAATTTGGATACTTTAAAATAATTAATTTGGCTAATAATTATATTTGACTAGCATTTGGAATTTATATAAATTAGCTTAAATATATATAATAACATTAATAAATTTTATATTAATTCTCTCTTTATATCTTTTTAAATGACAAAAAGATTATGTGAGTTTATTGTATGGCCAACACAACTTTTTGTCATATATGTGAAATTAAAGTAATACGTATACAGATATTAAGATAATATAAGAAAGCACTTTAATAGTTTCTTATATTATCTAATCATCATCTTAAAATTAACAATTCAAATTAAGTGAACCAAAAGCACAATGCACCAAGAAGAACACAAAAAGATAAGAAACTACACTACATGCTTATATTAATTATTTCTTAGGCTACAAATAGGAAAGGCCACTTATTAACAATGCAAACTAAGTGACCGGACTTTACCTCGACTAAACTCGATCCAAATCGGACTTTGCCTCCAATCGCGATGGTTACTGATTTCTCAGACAGAGAACAAAAGATGTTTCCGTTAATGCTCGAAATTGTTCCCGATCTGAAGCTAATTTTTACTTTTCCGTTTCTGATCAGAATGCCTAGGAGCCTCAAATCTTCGACTGATAGAAGAAAGAGAAAAGAATGACAGAAAGAAGAATAATGATAAACATCAAGAGTGCCGTCGAACAAGGAGAAGCACGACGGAAGTATTCAAGAAAACCCTAGGCGCTACTGTTTGCATACGCCGGACAGTGGATTATTAGAAGTTTATGCAGCCTCAAGAAAAAGGAGAAAAGAAGAAAAGAGAAGCGCGTGGAAGGTTAGGTCTAACAAAGACTTTAAATGAAATAATAAATCAACGATTCCGTTTTTAAATTATTTATTAAACGGCGCCTCTGTTTTCGGAAGGAAAAAAAAAAAAAAAGCGGAACAGATATTATATATTCCCCAATAAAATTATAAAATTAGGCAATAAAACCAAAACTTCCCTTTTTTGGTTCTTAACCCTATTAGTAGAAAAAACGTAAGAAAGCTGCATAGCATAAATAATTTGAGTTAGATATTATTTGCACTTATTTTAGATTAGAATTTACATAAATTTTTTGACATAAATAGTTTATATGGAAAAAAATTAAATTTTTAAATGTAGAAAAAGAAGTGTTCGTTCAAATTAAAATAAATTTCAAATTAACTGGACCGATAATTAATAAATTTTAATTTAAAGGATCGTGCTAAATAATGCTTGAAAAATTCAAAACTTATCTAAATTCAGCCCACCCAGCTAAAGGAAAATACTAAAATTGAAATGATAAAGAGATAAATTTGGAGAAAAAATAAATAAAAATAAAGAAGAGAGGTGGGTCCCGAGCCGCATCTGGCATGCAAATCAAGATGCCGCCCACGTTGTCGTTTAAAAATTATGAATAGCGGCGTTGCGTTCCGCCTTTCGCATGTCGGGCATGCCAAGCAAACGTGTGTCCCAATCCAATTTTGTATTTTTTATATTTGTGGATAAACTTGTGTGGGCTCCACATATAACTATCTGCCGCGTGGAGATCTAAGTGGGTCCCACAAAAACCGTTGCGTTGCAAAAGCAAAAACGCGAGTTGCCGAAAACTTCGGTGTTGGGAAATTTCATACACTTAAAACTCATCCCTACGTTGCCACGTGGGCTATCACAAACTTTTGTCTACCGTTATATTTGAAAAAAGACAAAATTTGTTAAAATAAGAAGCGAAAAAGAAAGAATTAGGATAACCAGAGACTTGGAAGAATGAATAGTCAGAATTGTTGTTTGAGTTGAATAAAAATCAAATATATGAGAAAAAAAATGTAAGACTTATCCAAGTACTATAAATTTTAATTATTTGATCCACTATATATATATATGATATATCCACCTAACAATTGTTAGGTCATTCACCAAATAATTGAGATAAAACTAGTTATATATCTCATCCCCAACTCAAAAATCTTAGTTTTTGTTTATATATTTTTGGGTAAATTATTATCCATATGAATTTTTTTTTTTTTAATTTGGTCGGTTTTCGAGACTTATGTTGATATTCAGGAAGCACATTTGACATACCTCAATGGTTTGATTTTCGTTTTTGAATATTAAACCAACCGGGAAATGATTAAATTTGTTTTTTTAGGATTAAATCGATCGAAAAAAGATTTGGAATTCTATTTTCAAGATTAAATCAACTGGAAAGGATAACGCAAAAAACTTGTTCCAGTACTACAAAGTCAACCGAAGCAAGTGATTGCAAAGTTAATCCACACAAACACACCTTTGAATGTTTGAGATCCAAAGAAGATGATTATAAGATTGAAATTGAAACAAGCAAATAGAAAAGACTTGATGAAGTCTGTAATTGTATTTAAGTTTGAATTATTTGATTTGAATTTGAGTTGTTATTGATTGATTGTGTTGTGTTTCTTACAAGTTGGAAAGCTAGCTATTTAAACAAAAATAAAAAGCAGTTATGTAAGTTTTGTCTCTAAAGTATTTTAGTAGTTTGTAAGTTTTCCCTTCAAAACTTCCCAACAAAGCATTTTCTGAGTTCCACATTATACTTTTATTTCTTTCATGCGTTTAACTACGTAACTGTAACCAACCAAAGTCTCATGCTCAAATACAATAATGAGCCAACTCAATTACAGTTGAATCCAATTACAAGTAAATTTAATTACAATTGAACCTATCACTCAAATCAAATCCAATTAAAATTGAATTGAATAAAAAAATTCTATTTGTGGCACAAACGGTTAGTAAGGAGAGGTCGCTTGGCCTTTGGGGATATTTCCTCGCTAGTCACCAGTAGGCTACCACCAATACTTCTTAGGTATTGATTTTTGTTTTACACTCTTAAAATATTAATAAATAATGCACATTGAAAAATTGAACGAACATTTAGGAGAAGGTATGTTGGTCATTTATAAATAAATTTTATATAATTTCAAAATAATATGTAAAAATGTAAATTGAGACATTTTGGAGGAAAGAAAGATATGAATAGAATGATTATTAACTATTAACGGCATGAAGAGCTAACCCACACAAGTATTGTTTATATATTGAAAGGGTGAAATAGCATAAAATTTATTTATTATTCACTCAATTTGGATTAGTTTATTAACAAAATCCGTTTAATTTATGGTCCAGAGATGTAGGAGATGAGAGCTTTAGACTTTTGTAGGTGCCATCTCATGCCACCGCCTAGTTTTATTATAATCCTCATGTTGACAAGTTTGTAGTGCCACTTGCGACTTTTCTTTTTTCCTCTTATTTTTTCTAATAATATTTTTGAAACAGACAACTATTTGTGGATTATAATCATTTCAAAATATCATCTGCGCAAATGTTCTGGATGATTTTTTTTTTTTAAGTAGATTTTTGAAATTTTATTATAAATTGAATGTAAATAATTTGAAATATTAGTTTAATATTATATTTTTTAATATTTTATAAAAAACTATATGTATTTATCGGTATTGTGCATATATTTTTATATTTTTTATTAATAAATATATCTATTTTCAATATAATATAAGATAATATACGTATTTTTTAGTATGCTATGATATTTACTAAAATAAGTTAAAAAATTGATATTTATTATAATTTTTCAAATGTTTTTATAATCATATTTTACAGAATTTTAGTTGAAAAACGTTTCAAAATTGGATTAAAACTTTCATGGGTCTTTTTTTTCAAATTTTATAATATAATTATTTATATATTTAGAGAAATTAAAATAATAAAAAACTCTTAAACTCAATGTTAATCTAATTATTTTGTAATTTTATAAATTTATGTAAATTTTGAAAATTTAAAATATTGAACAATAGTGAAAGTCTTATTTTCAATGTTTGTTTAAGAGAGTGTTTGATTTTGTTGTTTCACATAATTAATAACTATTAAGAATCTAAAAATTAGAGTTTAAATGTTCGGTAAATTTAAAAATCAGCAACCTTATAACAATTAAAAATTTTAAATAATTGTTATTTCAATAAGCTCATATTCGGATAGCTGATTAATATTAGCACTATATTAAGCTTATTAAAATAAAAAAAAAATAATATTTGATAAATAATTATATATTTATGGGTAATTTACGGTCTAATCCTAACTGTTATTGTATTTTTACTAAACATCAATTCAAATCAACTAATAACTATTTGTTAGTATAAATAGTTAAACCAAACATGACCTAAGTCAATGGTGCAATTTATAAACAATGTCATTAAATGATATTTTATTTCACGAACTTTCAGTATTAAGAGCTACAGACTTTTTTTAAACTTTTTCATTTAACGGGTCATAATATTTTGCTATAAACGTTTATTTGACTGATTATAATATTATTTTTTATCTTAATTATATTCATCTTCTATATTTTCTCTCCTATTTTTCAAAAGATAAAATGAAAAGTAAATTATGAGAGAATATTGAGAATAATAATAAACAATTTATTAAAAAAAACGGAAATTAGCATTAAATTATTATCATAACATAAATAGTATTATATGTATATGAGAAATTTTGAGATAAACTAATCCATTAGGACGACGATGATAAATCGCGTAATTAATTAGAGAGAGGAAATTAATTGCAAATTCATTTCTCACACATAATTAATTGCATTTATTTTATTATCTCATAAATAAATAATTATGCTGATCACCGTAGTGAATAGGTTGAAGGATTGCAGACCGGATTTATCAAAGTACCTATAGTATATACGGTACCATACTACCCTTTAAAAAAAATACTCGTACTGGAAAATGGAAATTAGGCGGCTGACTGAGTACGTGTTAAAAAGAAGTTCAGTAGCTGAGTCAGCAATGAAGAGGCCCCACAGAAATAGTAAGTATTAGTATATGTTATCTTTGTATTGTACCGTTGGAACCCACGAGCTTGCTTTGTTTACGTGGCAATCAATGTTATGTGCGGTTTAAAGGATAAGAGTCATCTGGTCAAACAAAACACACGTCCGTGACTTTTTTACCTTTTAGATCACGTTTTATTTTTCTAGTATTTCTTCATTTCAAGTTTTTTTTTTTTTAGGCTATTTCTTCATTTAAAGTACTACTATTTTTCTTTTCAAATGAAAATTTGTATTTATTTATATAAATATCCAAAATCAACTTTTGTTATAAATAAAACATAAAATATTTTTCTCTTCCTAGAATGCTACATTGCTGTAATCCATTATTTTTAATTAGATATTAAAAATAATATCTAATTAAAATCAATGGTTTCCCTGGTTGAGAAATTTAACTATTAATTTCATGATTTATGTTGGTAGGATGAGATCTCAGGACACAAATAGACTCTTGAGGCAAATATGAGTCCATTGACACTGATTTTGTTTCCATTTATCGATTGAAATAAATGATGATAACGAGTCGTTTCACTGAAAAATTCAACTACATTTTTCGATAACTAGATGGCAAATCTGAGATCAAATTTCAACTCCTTGTATTGAGAAGTTCAAATTGATATACTTGCTTGCCCCTCACTATCGGAATAAGAACTAGATTTCATAGGTGAAAAAGTTTATTTTATTCCTTTTGGGTAGAGGTAAAAGATGAGTTTTGTAGATGAAAATGTTAATTTTAGTCCTTCAATAGAGGTGAAAGATAATTGTTCATTCAAAATGTGTGGTAGGACATATTTGTCATTCAATTAAATTTTCTCAATTCTATTGATTATTCACACACTTCTATATATTTATCGATTTTTAAGGATAGAATAACTAAAATGTCTAATAGTAATAAAATAGAGGGATTAAAAATAATACTAAAAATAAAAAAATTTAATTATCTAGTGTGTCAAAATACATGGACTAAATTATAATTATGCCATCAATATATATATATTTTTGAATAAGCATCAATATATTTTGGAAATGGATGGTTCAAAATATAAGTATTTTGTCTTAATTAAAAATGAATATTGAATGGAATAGAATCAAATGAAATAATATAAATAAATTAGGAATTAAAAGAATTATGTAAGACGTGGTAGTAGGAGCCTTTTCACATTATTAGATTACAGCTGTAAAATGCACGTGCCTTTTTATTTTTCTTCTATCCAGTTATTTACTCTCTGCCTTACAATTTTGACTTGTTTGTTTATAATGTTACAATTACATAAAATTATTTCCTCAAAAAAAAATATTAAAATTAAAAAAAATTTCGGTATTCCTTCCCTTTTTGGGAAGCCAGCTAAACTAGTTCTTATCATTTTACACAAAATTTCCTAAAGTGAGATTATAATATAGTAGGATATTGTATTTTTTTTTCTATAATATATATATTAAAAGGATCTATATTATATATTAATTTATATATTTCTTATTAAATGTATTTCATTCATGAACTTAGTTATTTATTAAAAAGTGAACTTTTCTCCTTATTTACTCCCCCGTCAAACTATTCCTATGAAATTTTTAATAATAAATAATAATAATTTTTAAAATAATATAAATTATCCACAATTATCGGTTTAATTTTTTTATTGGAGAGCAAAAATTATTTCCGATTTAAATTTCTTAATTTTCGAGAATCTTTTTAAACAAACAATAAAACTTTTCCGGTTAACATTTTTATTTATATAATATTTTAAAAAATAATAATAATTTTAAAAAATTAATAGGATTATTATTATATTTGCAAGCATAATATATATTTATGTTAATTTTATCCAATACAAATAATTCGAAATAAAATCTTCATCCCTATTATTGAAAAAGAATTTAATGTACAAGTGGAAAATTAAGAAGTTAAATTATTAATAATTAGGTAAACAATCCAGAAAAAAAAAGAAAATAATGGAATAAATGGAAACATGAAATCTAACTATTGAGTACTATTCTACAACAATATTATCAAACTAGTAATTCACTTAGTTGCTTTCTAACCCAAATCAAACCTTAGAGCATCCACACTGATGGTACAAAACGTTACGTGACTGAAATAATTAAAATGACTTTGATACAGTGATTGCGGAGATTTCTTATAAAGGTCAAAACATGGTAAGACCAATTTTTTTAATCCTCTCTCTATTCAAATATTTACCAAAATTTTGTCAAAATTAATTATTTTAGAGCCATAAAATTTAATGATTAATATGAGAATATTTTTAATTGGTGACATTTTAAAATAATAGAACATATATGTTTTTTAAAAATAGTCCTACAGAAACTGTCCATGGCCTAATGATTGCTGATGTATTAACATCCACTAATTTACTAATCCATTCTAATTTTTTATTTTTAAAAGATTTTAATTAATTAAAACGGAATGGGCAAAATGGGAAAATAAGTAGGAGTAATTAAAATTAAAATTATAAAATGAAACGAACCGGCTAAGCCAGTAAAGCAATCCAACTGCACAATCACATACTACTAAGCTATATTAGAAACGGTGCGGACGACGAAACTAAATCTAAACCGTCCGATTAATCTGAACTCCCATATATAAATGCTCCCATTTAGTCTCTTCTTGAGTTTTCTTTCATTCTTATCCGTCTTCTTTTCTTTGCTTTCTTCTTTCCTTATACAGAACCATCTCTGGTATGGAAGTTTCATCAGTTGTTCTGATTCTCATTAATTACCCACATCTTTTTCTTTCTATAAATCCCTTCTTTTTCCCTATAACGCATCCCCATTAGCCCTAATTGCCTCTTTTTCTTCAATCTTCGGAAGAAAAAGAAAAAGAGAAATATCAGCTCTTCTTTTGGTTTTCTTGATTTTAATTGTTCGATATGGTAGCCAAATCTTGCATGGAATGTTTAAATTTGATTTCTGTTGATGATTTCAGTGTTCTTAATCGTATCCCTCGTGTCATGAAGGTGCCTGGAGTAATCTTGGATATAGATGAAAGCAGCGAAAGTGAAACGGTATCGTCTGCCCCTAATGAACGTCGTATCATCGTCACAAACCAGCTACCAATACGATCGTATAGAGATGAAGAAACGAATAAGTGGTGTTTTGAGCTGGATGAAGATAATCTTTATTTGCAGTTAAAAGATGGGTTCCCTTCTAACACAGGAGTTACCTATGTTGGGACATTGAAGGCTGAAATTGAAAATAAAGATCAAGAGTCGGTCTCTCAATTCTTGTTTGAGAAATTTAGTTGTTTGCCTGTTTTCTTGAATCCTGATTTGCAATATAAGTTCTATCATGGTTTCTGTAAGCACTATCTATGGCCTTTATTTCATTACATGGTACCCATGTCATCTAGTGATGGTTCTCGCTTTGATAGATCACAATGGCTAGCCTATGTGTCTGCAAATAAGATTTTTGCCGACGCAATTATGCAAGTTCTTAACCCAGATGAGGATTCTGTATGGGTGCATGACTACCATCTTATGGTGTTGCCTACTTTGTTGAGACGAAGGTTCCATAGAATAAAATTGGGTTTCTTCTTTCATGGTACTTTCCCATCTTCTGAAATTTATAGGACTATACCAGTGAGGGAAGAAATCTTGAAAGGGTTTTTGAATTGTGATCTTGTTGGGTTTCATACTTTTGATTATGCCAGACATTTCTTGTCATGTTGTAGTAGATTGTTGGGTCTTAAGTATGAGTCCAAAAGAGGGTATCTTGGGTTGGATTACTTTGGTAGAACTGTTACTATTAAGATTTTGCCTGCTGGGATTCATATGGGGCAGCTTCAATCCATTCTAAATAATGAGGAAACAGCTAAATTGGCTAAAGAATTGAAGGAGAAATTCAAAGGGAAGATTGTGATGGTCAGTAGTGATGATTTCGATATATTCAAAGGTATCGGTTTAAAGTTTTTGGCATTTTGGAGGTTATTAGAAGAACATACGCACTTAAGAGGGAAATTAGTACTTGTCCAAATTGCTAATCCTGCAAGGAGTCAAGGGAAGGATGTTGAGGAAGTACAAAAGGAAGTTGATTTTCTTGTTGAACGGATAAATATGACGTATGGTGAAGCAGATTATGAGCCAATTGTGTTGATTAATCGCCCGGTTAGTAGTCAAGAGAAGGCAGCTTATTATGCAATATCAGATTGTTGTGTGGTTAATGCTGTTAGAGATGGAATGAATTTGGTTTCTTATAAATATACTGTGTGTAGACAGGGGAGCCCTGTTTTAGACAGAGCATTGGGGATTGATGAGAAATCTAATCCAAGGAAGAGTGTGTTAATTGTCTCTGAATTCATTGGCTGTTCTCCTTCTCTTAGTGGCGCAATTCGTGTAAACCCTTGGAATATTGAAGATGTTGTTCAGTCAATGCATGTGGCTATCGGAATGAGTGAGGGGGAGCAGCATTTGAGACATGAGAAGCATTACAAGTACATTAGCTCTCATGATGTTGCTTATTGGGCGAGGAGTTTCGATCAAGATCTCGAAAGAGCTTGCAGAGAACATTATATGAAGAGGTATTGGGGTGTTGGATTAGGTTTAGGCTTTCGAATTATTGCTTTGGGTCCAAACTTTAGGAAGCTTGCAGTGGAACCAATTGTCCGTGCTTATAATAAAACAACTAGTCGTTTGATCCTTTTGGACTATGATGGTACGATGATGCCACAGAGCTCTATGAACAAAGCTCCTAATGGTGAAGTACTTTCAGTCTTGAATTGCTTATGTAGTGATCCTAAGAACATAGTGTTCCTTGTAAGTGGAAGAGGGAAGGATCCTCTGAGCAAATGGTTCTCTCCATGTGAGAAATTGGGCATTTCTGCTGAGCATGGTTTTTTTACTAGGTAAGTTTTTTTTTTTTTTTTTATTGATTATGTTCTAATTATATGATTTGTTTATTTTAATGGTTTTGGTGGTTTATATTATAAGTAGTTTCTTGATTTAATTCTTTTCAGATGGTCAAAGGATTCTCCATGGGAAACTTGTTCAGTGGTGATAGATAATAACTGGAAAAAGGTTGCTGAACCAGTAATGAAGCTTTACACGGAGTCAACGGATGGATCTTTCATTGAGCAGAAAGAAAGTGCACTGGTGTGGCACTACTCTGAAGCTGATTCTGACTTCGGGACAAGCCAAGCTAAAGAGCTTCTTGATCATTTAGACTCTGTTCTTGCTAATGAGCCTGTTGTTGTTAAAAGAGGGCAACTCATTATTGAAGTGAAACCACAGGTATGAATTGAGTTCTCTTGGGTCTGTTCTGTGTCTTTGAAAAATTTCATCTTTAGGTTATTTGTAAGGGGTTGTTTGGAAAAAGTTTGCAATTTTAGAGCTCGAGTACTAAAATATGTGAACTTTGCCTTAAAGAACATTTTGATCTTGTTGGGTGTTTTAGATGTTACTTCAAGAAACTGTTTGAGACATTTCACGTCACTAACATTTTCAAAGATAACATAACCCCTTTTTAAAATTTAGTGAAGTTTAGCTAATTACAGTTCCTCTGAAAAGATATGTGCAATTTCTAAGAAAGAACATGTTTTTGGTTTGAAATTTCAGGGTGTAAGTAAAGGAACAGTAGTGGAGAAGTTGATATCAAGCATGGGAAGTAAAGGGAAGTCGCCGGATTTTGTGTTGTGCATCGGAGATGATCGGTCGGATGAAGATATGTTTGAGAGCATAGCAAGTCATGTAGAGAATTCATCATTGCCCGCAATAGCCGAAGTGTTTGCTTGCACAGTAGGTCAAAAACCAAGCATGGCCAAATACTATCTGGACGATACGTCGGATGTAATTAAACTGCTTCAAGGCCTTGCTGCTGCTTCTGGAGGAACAAAATATGGAAGTGATGATTTCTGGCAACACTGGTTTAGTCCCTAGTGATATGAATAGACTTGTACAGGACAGCAGACATTTTTTTTTTTTGGTCAATTTCACAGCTTTTGTTTAGTTTGATAATTACAGGTCAAATGTTCAAACTCTAATACCAATTTGTCAATAGATCCCATGTTTTTGGGCTAACAATTTTCTCCTGCCAATTGTGATTATTAGTTCATTTTCTGTTTCTGGGTATAATCTTTTAAATTTTCTACTTATCCAATTTTAGGTTTATTCAAAATAAAATAATTTGACAAAAGAAACGTAAAAATTGCAGAGTCATTTACTCCTTCGCCGCCGGTCCACTGAACTCCACCGCTACCGTCGATATTGTAGCCGGCCGACGCAACCCCTCGCCGGAAAATTGGGACATCTACAGAATCATATAAGATACTGTACATACAAGAAAAATAAATGTGAAAAAGGCTATTTTAAGCAAATATGGATCAAAACATAATAAATTAATTGCATAATAAGTTTTTTTTTTTTTTGTTGTTTATTTCTCTATTTGTTATTTTTCATAATTTACCTTTCATCTGACTAATTTGTTTACCTGTTGATGATTAGTTTATCATTTGTAAAGTTCCGTACAATGGTATATCAAAAATTCATTATCTTGTTGATGCCTGTTTAAAATTTATTTATAATTTGTATAGTAAATTTTCAATGTATTATAATTTTTATTTTAAAAATGGATATTAGAAAATTGTTGATACTAAGTTTACAACACTTCATAGGCTGATTTGATTTGGACATACCAGTTTTGAAGCATTTGCAAATAATTAAATCCTCTTTGTAGCGGCACGAGGAGGCAAATGATTAACAATCTTCAGAAAAATTTTGGTGGGCAGTAGATTATTAAAATTATCTCAGTTCCAAGCTCCAAATTGGTTGGTAAACACATACACTAGCCATGTACGAAGCATTAACTCTATTTCATGCCAGACAAAACTTATCAATGGAGGTAATCCTTTCACCCAACTATTAAACCAGAATTTTATTGAAACTCTATTAAGTACCAAGTTAGACACATCATTTAGAGATTTTGCCAGACTGAGACTAAGCTTTTCAAAACTACCGACTCTTAATGAGCAGGGAGAGAAGGAGTCAATTTGAT
Organism: Croton setiger; assembly: GCA_948099555.1. Classification (NCBI taxonomy): domain Eukaryota; kingdom Viridiplantae; phylum Streptophyta; class Magnoliopsida; order Malpighiales; family Euphorbiaceae; genus Croton; species Croton setiger. The sequence goes on from CANUEY010275204.1 coordinate 60,355, forward strand.
GGCAGTTGCAATGTATTTGCCCCACAAGAGTTGTACCCAAAGTTCATCAAGTTCGGTGGCAAAGTTAAAAGCCAGCTTTATTAGGAAAGCTCGATTAAAGGTACTAGCCTGCCTTAAACCAACACCTCTTGTAACCTTAAGCAAGCACATGGTATCCCAATTCATAAGTGAGGGTCTTCTTTGACTATCACTTGGTCCCCAAATGAAGTTACTAGTGATGTGGTCAAGCTCCTTACATGTTTTTGCAGGTAGTCTCGTTGTATGTATGAAGTATGTTGTACAGACTTGAAGAGTTATGCCGCCTGCAAAAGAACAATATCTTCCATGCCAATTGTTGAGTTTAGTAAACACTTTGTTTATCAAGCACTATAATGAATTCTTCTTGATTCTTGAGTGTATAATAAGGACCTTTAAGTAAGTCTTACGAGTTGGGCAAGACTCTACATAATATTATCATTATATAACCCTTAGTCTTACGAGTTGGGCAAGACTCTTTACACATAGTATGATACATATGGGAAAATAGAGCCTTATGTATTTCTGTAAGAGACATTACAGAGGCTATAGAAGGGTATATGGATCTCTATTAGTGCTAGTAAAAGAACTAGTCAATCCATTAAGGCTAGGAGCTCTCATACCACCCATGGAGAATAGAGCCTTATGTATTTCTGCTAAGGATAGAGGTGCAATGATTGTTTAAGAGTCTAAGTGGTGAATAGTTGGGAATAAGTTTTGGAATATTACACTGCTGGGGTTTTCTTTGTATGAATATAAGTTCTTGAAGTAGTTGACTACTGCCAAGGAGCTGAGTCTATCACAAGTTATCCAATTTTTTATTCCTTTTAAGTCTAACATTAATTTTCTTCAATCCGAGTTTGATACTACTAAGCCACTGTACTGCCGCTTCCCTTTTAGCCACCACCTCATTTTCTTCTTCTTTTTCATCTTTTCCTTTCCTTTTACCCTGTGACCCTCTAGTCGTACTTTCTTTCCTCTTCTTCTCTTTTCTTATCCAACATCCTCGTCTTTATCTTTGCACTACGATCTGCTCTAGTTTTATAATTGCAAAAAGGAGAGCTTCAAAGGCTTTAGGTTTAAGGAGAGAGAAAAGGGTTTTTTGAGGAAAGACTTTCGTTCTTTTCGATCAATAGAGAAAGAAAAAAGTTTGAATGACTGTAATACATATCTTGAACTCGTCAGAACTTCAAATAAATCTGAGGGCATTCGGTAAGTATTCTCACTAATCCTTGTGTATATTGAAATCAAAATTAGACGATTTAGGATTTTTGTTTTGGAAAAATTAAATGAGAAATTTGATAATTCTATGTCAGCAACTAATTGTAGAATATCTAGCGATATGTATGCAAAATTTGCAGACAAGAGAAATGAATGCTTTCAGTGCGAGAATGAAATTGCAAATTCTGAATTACAAGTGGATTCTGATGATTGTAATCTTTTGAAAGAAACAGAGATGTTAACAATAAAGAAAGAAATGAAAGGAGAAATTTCAATAAGTATGAGCATGGATTGCAATGGTAAAACAGAGATTGATATTAAGCCTTACATACCCAAAGATGAAATAAAAACAAGCTGAAAAGGGAGAAAGCTGAGAGACCCAAAGCTTAAGACTTTGATGCAAAGGAGGGTGAAATGAGCAAGCAGAGGAAGTTTTTGACCAAGTTAGTATATACAGACCATTATTAAACCCAACTTCTCGAATGGTGAACGCTGAGCATCAATTTTGTTTTTTACAAAAAATGAAGATGGTCAACTAGTGAATAGAGAGCACTGATTCTATTTCTGAATTATGATTTGTGTATAAGTTGTGATATGTGATTGTGCATCAATTCTATTTTTGAATTGTTTTCAATGAAAAGTCGAAAGATGTGGTGGTGGTAACATTTAGCTTTCTTCAAATTTCTTCGATCTAAGGTTCTGTTTTTGAGGTTATGATGATTCTCGACTGGGTAGCTTTTGATTTCTTTTCTTTGCTATAATGGTAGGAATCACTGGCCTTTATTGCTTGACAAAAGACTGAAAATTCATGGTGGTGAGTTTTAGACTGGTGGTGGTGGTGAATCTCCGACAACAGTCCAGTGAAGAAGAAAGAAGAAGAAGTTTTTTCTAAATAATAAACATATTATTATTATTATTATTATTATTATTATTATTAGTGGTGAATCTCCAACAACAGTCCAGTGAAAAAAAAAGAAGAAAAAGTTTTTTCTAAATAATAAACATATTATTATTATTATTATGAAGGGTAGGTTTTTCATATTTTACCCTTATAAACCTAAAATGTTGACTTTTCAATTGAATCACAGTGATTTATGACGGAAGGACCTAATAGCATAACAGGTAAAACATGAAAGACCTACTAATTAGTTTTCCAAAATGGAAAGACCCAATTGCAGATTATGAGAAACCTTGGGGACCTGAAAGTAATTATCCATTAGCAAAGATATCACTTGTGTAGGCAAATAAATTAAATGTGAACATAATGATTAAGCTATGATAGAGGAAAATGTGACTTTTTTTGTGTGTATCAAAGTGTTTATGCTCATCACACCAAATGTAGTATTCAAAGTTTGTATTGAAAAATATCATTACTGATACAAAGATTGATTAACCCATCATCGGGAGTTTACAATGGCTTATATAAGTTCTTACAAATGGTTTCATATTGGTCATTTGATTTTTGGTGTAACTGTCCTAGATTAGGGCTAAGCTAGAGAGAATTGATTGCTTTTAGCTTTTTGTTATATAACGCCCTAGCTCATGGCCGAGTTAGAGGTAAGGAAGGGTCTTTACACTGGATCTTTGGGGTGACTATTGACTTGTTACTCTTTTAAGGTGTTGGGCACTACAGAAATTCTTTACGCCTACCTGCAGGTCCTATGTACTTTCATGCTCTAGGACTTGGCTTGAGCCAATTTAAGAAGGGAGTATATATGAATTTTTCTACCACGATAAAAATAATAAAAAAATCTAAATAACGGAAAAAAAAAGTCCATTTACAGCTTCTAAGGCCATTTAATGAAAATAATACAAAAAATAATATTTTTTCCTCTGAGAAACATTAAAAAATCATCAGAAATACTATGAAAACCATTCGATTCCAACTAAAAACTGCTGGGAAACCTTGATTTGCCATTTTTTCGGCGAAAGATTTTTAGGTTTTTGATGTATTTTTCACTTTCTTCTGGTCGTCCAATGTCGACAATGATGGTACTTGAAGACTCTCATCAACTTTTGACTAGTACCCTTTATTCGTTGGTCAATTACAGTTGGTGGTGGTGAGGATTGTTGCTTTTTTAGTGTTCTGTGTTTTAATTTTTATTTTTCTTTTTTTTAAAAAAAAATTTTCCTTTTATGCTTTGAAATTAAATACTATTTTTTTCTTTCAATTTCTTTAAGAGACCATTTTAGAAATGGAAATTTTTTTGGATGAATCCAAAGTAATACTTTAAGAAGTTTGTTCAATAATTTACTTAATTAGGCGCTTACCGCGAGATACGCGAATAAGATAATTATATTCATGCTATAACAATTTTTTTTTTCGAAATCAATAATTTTTTTTATTTTAAAATAAATTATATATACGAAAGTTATATTTTATCTATAAAAATTGTAGGTAGAATTTTTTATTTTAAATTTATAATTAACATCTTATTAGAACATTCAAATGTGGATTTTATTATATATATATATATAAATATAATAAAACTATTTTGCTATTATAAATTATTGAAAAAAATCCAAAATATTTTATTATTAGTTTAATAAAGTAAATGTTGCTAATAAAAAATTAAATGATCATTTATATAAAATATTAATTTTAAATATAGTGGAATCTCGATAAATTAATGATCTCGTTAAAATAATAATTTTCTCTGGTCCTTAGTTAGGACCAATATGGTAAATTAATAATTTGCTAAATTTATAAGATAATAAAAAAATAAATTTATATAACTCCCATTTGCATATAAATTAATAATTCATAATTTGTATTAAAATATTTTGTACATAATTCATTAAGTTAATATGAATCTAACATTACTTATTTCTTTTTAAAATTAATATTACTTTGAATATTTTCTTTAACATTTCTTAGAGTATTAAGAAAATTCGGTGTAGAGTTCTCATATTGTAAAAGAAAGTGATGTAAGGTAATTGTTCCTTTCAAATCATCTTTGCGCGAAACTTGTTTCAATTCCACACTATCATCTTCCACTTCATGTTCTTTGTTGTTTTCCATAACACTCTCAATTATTTGTTCATCTATAGGCATCTCCAAATTCGTGTCATTTTCTCGCAGACAGTTCAAAATATTTTCAGTATTCATTGTATTACGATAATTCAATCTATTGATTATATTTTGCAATTGTTATAAGCTGTCATTGTTATTTTTTTTATTGGTAAAATTATATAGTACTTCTTTTTATATAGTAATTTAGTTAATGTTAGTACATCTAACTACATTAATAGTTGAGTAGATTTATATATTTTATTGGATATGTCTGTAATACTGAAAATTTTATCAATGAAAATACATGAATTTAATTAATATGCATTTTTAATGCTTAATATATATAAATTAATTTTCACATATATTTAGATCAGTATTGACATTATAGAGATATAAATTATATACTCTATAAATTAATAATTATTAATTTACACAATTAATTAATATCTCACTAAATAAAAAAATTTAACCATCCTAATATTATTAATTTATAGAGGTTTGACTATAATTAGTGTTTACATAAGCAAAATTAAAAAAAAAAATCAATAACTATGTTGTGGCATGTCTTCAAATTGACATTAGTTTTTATATATATAAAATAATTAATATATTAATATGATTCCTTTCATTTTTATTTTAAATTTGTAGAAATTAACCATTTTAATAAAAAACATTTAATAAATAAAAGATAAAAAAAAAATTTAGAAAACAGTTGACCAAATTAAAAACAGAAAAAAAAAAAAAACCTTTAAAAACATTAAAACTTGAATTGAATTTTCAGTTACAACTCCCGCATTAAACCAAAATTAAACAAAACCAACCAGAGTAGGTATTACTGTTATTGTTAATTACACTCAAAAAGAAAAGTGATAATATCCTTAATTAATACGACATTACTGGCAGTCACCGCCTACAAATTTCTATTTAATTCACTTTAATTATGTTTAATTTGAGATTAAATATATTATATATATATATTTTTTTAAAAAAAGTAAAAAAGAAAAATATTTATTTCTGGAGGACAAAAAACAATGTTGAAATGTTGACTATCTCTGTTTCTTTCATTCGTATTCAACTTGTTTTCCTTTTTTCTGGAAAATTTCTAAATCTCTGTTCCTCAATTCTTTCACTGTGACTCACTTGAGATATTTTAGGAATTTGAAGCACTTTTTTTGGGTGTTATGGTCTCTGAAAGATCAGATTCATTGGTTTTGACCTTCTTCTGAGTAATAATGGAGTTGAAGAAGGAAAAGCTTGTAAGGTAAATCTCTTATTTTTTACGTTTTTGCTACTTCTTCGACTGTCTCTAAATCTTGCCACTGCTTTTCTGTTAATGGTGTTGAACTAAGCAATTTGATCTTACTGCTACTTTGAATGCTTTATAATGTTGACACAAACTAAATTTCTGCCAATTACAAATTATGCAGAAGGGTTAGTTGTTTGGAGCAGGAGTTGGCATTAATCGAATGCTTCATATACATATTTCTTTTCTTTTAATTTATACATAAATGACAAGATTGGTTCTCTGTATTATCGGTGAATTTTTAGGAAATGTTTGGCTTTTCTGCTGAGATATTGGTTTTTTGTTTTTTGCAAATTACTTTTTATTATTTTTGGAATATAGTGTTTGTTTTCTGAGAAATGTTGGGTATGCTTTCATATTACATGGTTAATTAATCTTTCAATGTTAGCAATTCATGAGCTTTTCGGTTAGGTTTAAGTAGGAATATGCCTTATGAAGTTTATTTTTGGAAAAAAATTTGGGGGTGTCTCAAGAAACTTTGAAATACTCTACTAAATTAGTCAGCTTGTTACTTTGTAGATTTTACCCCGACAGGAAACAATATAAGGAAACATCATGGGGAAAAACTGACCCAGTATATCCAGAAATGTCATCTTCTGTGGACAAAGTTTCAACTTCATTGCTGAAAGCAGACAATGGGATGATGGGTGGTAGAAATAAAATGCCTGAGACTAGCAAAGTCGGGAGGTCGAAACCATGGTATCATAGGATACTTGATCCAGGAAGTGATATTGTGCTGCGGTGGAACAGAATTTTCCTCATCTCGTGCTTGCTGGCACTTTTTGTTGACCCATTATATTTTTACTTACCTACTGTTGGAGGGGATAACAATTCTCCGTGTGTGAATAGTGACTTGAAGTTGAGGATAGCTGTAACAATATTTCGGACATTTGCAGATCTTTTTTATCTGTTGCACATGGTTATAAAGTTTAGAACTGCTTATGTTGCTCCAGACACTCGTGTATTTGGGAGAGGAGAACTTGTCATGGATCCAAAGAAGATTGCAAGGAGGTACATTAGATCAGATTTCTTCATTGATTTCATTGCCACCCTGCCACTGCCTCAGGTACTTTGTTTATAGCCATCACTTCTGAAATTCTTTAGTTTATACATACTTCCTTCAGTAATGTTTTGTTATTTCAATTTGTTTTGTGGACAAAAAAGAACATGTATGATAAACTTGGAGTTGTATGCTCTCCGTAACAAGGATTGATTCTAATTATGACTATTTATTTTTATATCAATTAATTTCTCTTTCTTCAAAATTGCACACGAGATTTCAAAAAATTGCATATGCACCTGTTGTCTGCTGGATTTTAAAGCCTTTAACAGCAGGTTAGTGATTTGCAGTTCAACCAAAAGAATCTATTTCAGTGGCTTTTGTAGAGTCCAACCAAACAGCCATTCAGCAAATTGCAAGGACCTGAGGTTACAGTTCTGGTGCTCAGAGTCCATATCTTCTTACAGTCAAACTTCCTCTTTACTTCCCTGTCATTCTGAAATTTAGAAAATCCTCTCATTCTGAGTTCAAATATCAAGGAGTTCTGTATCCTAGAACCTGAAAGTACAAATAAAATTGCTCAAGGAAGTTTTCAGATCATATGCACAAATTCTATAAAACTTTTGCATACTTTTCAAGCTGTTAAGGAATTGTTTTTGCTTATTTTACTTAATCTCAATCAATTAAGTTAAACTTTAAAAAAAAAGGTTGAAATACTTACTGAATCATTGGCGAGCTGCCTAGCCTCCAAATTCAAGATTTAATGTTAGCGGAATAGGATGATAGCTGATAGATGCATGATTTCACTGCTTCATGTGGTTGGATGTGTGGAGCATAATGTTGTGTGAAATTAAAGGTGGGATAAACTTTTCTGAGTTATATGGCAAATTAAACATAACCTATTAAGAAAAGAAAAAAAGAAAGAGTTTGGTCCTGTTTGGGGCTACTTGCAAGTGTGCTGACCATTTTATTAGGGGGGGGGGGGGGGGGGGGGGGTTGGGGGAAGGGCCTGTCCAATAAAATGCTTATTTCTGATATATATTGCTGGATTTGCAAACTATAGGAGAATAAATTTATTCTTGATTATCTGACCTGTTAGTGTTGTTTTGGATATTGATACTTTTTTTCTAGAGTCTCTTTGTAGTTTTCTCAATTCATTGATTTTATGTGCAGATGGTCATTTGGTTTGTCATTCCAACCTCAAGAAATCGTCAAACTGATCACAAGAACAATGCCCTTTCATTAATTGTTCTGATACAATATATTCCCAGATTATATCTGATTTTTCCTTTGAGTTCTGAAATCATTAAAGCTACTGGGGTAGTCACAAGGACAGCTTGGGCAGGAGCTGTATATAATTTGATGCTGTACATGTTGGCGAGCCATGTGAGTTTGCATTTGTTTTCTTTTAGTTGAATACCTGTTGCTTTGCCTTTTGGTTACAAATTCCTTTTTTTCGCCCCTTAATAACAGGTATCGGGAGCTGCATGGTATTTGCTATCAGTTGACAGGTATAAATCATGCTGGAAATCAAATTGTCGAAAGGAAGATGATCCTATTAAATGTGTCCTTGGTTATCTGGATTGTGATACTTTCAACCATAGCGATCGCAAGACATGGGCAAATAGTACAAATGTTTTCAACAACTGTAATCCAAATAATAAGATAGATTTCAACTTTGGTATATTTGAAAATGCAGTGACGAAAAATGTTTTCTCCTCTAACTTCGTTGAGAAGTATTTCTACTGCTTGTGGTGGGGCTTACAACAACTAAGGTATCCTCGTAAATTCCATGCATCAGAATTCAAAAATAACCATTGCAGTTCAATTTTTGCAGTTTTATTTTCATGATAGTTTATTTTTCTTCTAAGGTATCTTCATTAATTCTATGCATCAGAATTCTAAATACCCTTTTCAGTTCAATTTGTTCTGTTTTATTTTCATGATGATTTATTTTTCTATGGCAAAGCTGCTGAACTTTGTATTTTGTGTTGTTGAGCCCTGAACTTTTCCATGTAGTCCTTTTGAGCACCATCTTATTAGAGATAAAAATTTGTTAGCAATTACATGTGAAGGGTTATTCTATAACTATGCGGACTGAAATAAACTACATGAAAATAAATTGTAAGGTAAATTTTCCCCCTTGGATTTTTCTCTATTTCCTCATAACAGTAAAATGATAATACCTATAAACATTTATTTATTTCCTGCTTAACTTGGACTTCAGCCAGGTCTTACCTAAATTTCTATGTTTTGAATTTAATTTTTACCCCAATAGGACAAATCAACACAAATGTGCATTTTTTTAGGCCTCTTGAACGGCTTTAATGCTAAAAGTGCATGCTCATGTGAAAGATTTGCTAATATTTGTGCTGTAACTATATACTCTATTATTAGAAGCAACCACATAAGAATGTGAAAGCCTTTTGGTTTATTAGTAGATTTCTTTTGTTCCAAATGAGCAATTTCACTCTGAAAAACAAGTAGTTCGGTGTTTGACTTCATTTTTTATCATCATCTATACACTTCCATTGGGCCAAGGAAAGATATTGAGTAAAAGGTAAACTAAAGAGCTATTGACTAAAAGGTAATCTAATGTGGCATTGTTTGGTTGGGGGTAAGTTGGAGTTCCATGAATTTGAAGGGGAAGTTGGCAACCCATTTCCCCAATGAAGTTAAACTTCTTGAGAAGTATATTTGCATGGAAGTGATTTTGAAGCAAACAATACCTTATAACTTCATCCTTACAGTTCCATTGGGCCATGGAAAGACTTTTTTCAATGTTAAGTTGTAACTTGTAAGCTGCTGATTAATGAGCTATTGAGTAAAAGGTAAACTAATGTGGTTTGAAAATTACACATTATTTTGTTGGCTTTTCATACTCTTATTTAGATTATTATTTTAGTGATAAGTGACATAACAAAACCATATAAAAGGCTATACATCTGATCTTTCAATATGGGTTTGCAAAAGGTTAGTAAGCAACCTTTAAATAGGAGTACTGTCAAAGGGTTTTGGCTTGGAAAACTTCTAATACTAGTTGTACTATAGATGGAATTGAGGTGCTTGAGTTCCTTTTCTGTCAGGAACAACAATTTTTTGCTTGTGCATCTCTGTTGGAACCAAAATCACTTGACTGTGTTTGTTGCTGCTTCTTCAACACGGCTGTCAAACTGCTTCCCTAATCTGTATCTGGACTAGAATTTCTATGTCTGATGATTTTGTAGGAATCATAATGGACACATGCATAAAGCTCTGTTCTCGAGTCCAAGTAAAATACTCAGTATCTATTTGAATTGGAGGCATAAGGGAAACATCCATAAAGCTGTAGTAGTTCTGTATCTCAAGACCAAGTAAAATATGTTAAAGCTATTTGAATGGGAAAAGACTGCCAGTTTGATATAAAATTGTTAAGACTCCAACTCTGAATATAACCTAGTTTGATCATACTTAAGCCTCTCCTTCAGCCTGAGAACTAGTAAACATTGGCTTCGCCTAACTCTTGGGAGAGGTGATCTGGAATGGTATAAAATCTATTGCCAAAATGCATTCAGTTGAAGTTAGTAAATATTTTTGTTGCATTGAAGTAACGTATCATGTCGGTATACATTCACTTTATTCTGAATAATATGCCAGAATGCATTTTTGGATGTTTATTGATGTTACATTGCTTTCTGTATCTCCACCCTAGAGATGCAGTTTTTTTTTTTTTTTTTTTTTTTTTGTCATTTGCGTGCATTTGAAGTTCATCTCTTTCATTTTCTTATTTTCAGTTCATATGGGCAGAATCTGGAAACCAGCACATTTATCGGGGAAACAACATTTGCCATACTCATTTCCATCTTGGGTCTTGTTCTATTTGCACACTTGATCGGTAATATGCAGGTATTTCAAAATTCTGTCCTTGGGGTTTGCACTCCAGAGTTTAGTTTTCTAGCTTGCTCTTTGGAAAAAAAAGAAGAAAGAATTACCTTTGCACTTGCGGTAATTTTTTACTGAAGAGTAGTTCTATTTCCTTGTTCTTGGGCCCAAATTTGTGCCTTGATGGTTTTCATGTTCATTGCTTATCCAATTTCAGATCCTTAGTAGTTGACACTTAACAAAAAACTTTTGCTGCCTACTTTGGCAGCTAACACCTGTCTGTTGACCTTACAATGTCGGGTTCTTTGCCTTTGATCTAATCTTTCTGACGTCTTATCTTAATTAGGAATAGGAATGAAAGAAGCTTAGCAACTATCAGTTCTTTTTTTGAGGTTTTGCACTTTGCATGTGGCTGATGGTTTTCATGGTTAATCCTTGTTCTATTCCTGTTTCTCATTCCAATAATAAAAGTTTGAATTTAAAATATTGTTTTCTTCGCTCCAATTTGAGGAAGATGATACTTGGTAACATAAGTCTTTTGGTTTTACAATGTTGTGTTTATTACATGGCTTTGTCTGGTGCTAAAGGGTGAGAATGCCCTTCAGAAGTCTTTAGCATTGGATCTGCGTTTAGGACTGAGATAAGTGGCTTCTTACAGAAATGTTGAGACAATCATCATATCCTTTGGGGCTGTTCATTGAACTCATTATATTTTATTTGATGTTATTGTGGCTGTTATCTTATTTACTTTCTCTTGATTGTTTAACATCTGTTGTATGAGGTAGACATATCTTCAATCTCTTACTGTGAGACTTGAGGAATGGAGACTTAAGCAAAGGGATACAGAAGAGTGGATGAGGCATCGCCAACTACCTGAAGATCTGAAACGACGGGTTCGGCGCTTTGTTCAATATAAGTGGCTTGCAACTCGAGGAGTAAATGAAGAAAGTATCCTGCATGGCTTGCCCACTGATCTTCGGCGGGATATCCAACGTCACTTGTGTTTGGACCTTGTTCTACGTGTATGTTTACCCACATAATTTATATTTTTAGGGGTTAAAAAAGTGCCTCAATTGTTTTCTGGACATGTTTTGTTTAATAGATGACATTTATCAACAAAGGTGCTCTGATATTGCATTTCTGGATTACTTCCTGTTCCAAGCTCTAGTGTGACTTTTGTAGACAGGCTTATGTTCTAATTAAAATATGATGTGTCAGTCATGTGAGCCTAGTTTATATGATATTCAATATAATATTTCTCTCTTGTAGGCCCAGAACTAGGCATTGCTGTAATTTTCAGGAGTTGCATAGTCCATGATTATGATGGGTTTATCATGTAGGCAATCCTGCTGCTCTCATCAAGTTTTGAGTCTCAGGACTCACTGGACTGGTGGTTTGAATTGATAATGTCTTAACATCTATTTTGTCATTAACAATATGATAAAAAGGGATGATTTAAAATGCTCCTCATTGATGTCTTACTGATATATATGCCAGATGATATATTTTTTTTCATGAAATTTATTTCCTTATAACAACCCATTTGCTTCTTTGATTTGCAGGTCCCATTCTTCTCGCAGATGGATGATCAATTGCTCGATGCAATATGTGAACGGCTAGTTTCTTCACTTAGCACAGCTGACACTTACATTGTTCGTGAAGGTGACCCTGTGACAGAAATGCTCTTTATTATCAGAGGCAGATTGGAAAGTTCTACTACCAACGGAGGTCGCACAGGTTTCTTTAACTCGATTACATTAAAAGCTGGAGATTTTTGTGGAGAGGAGCTGTTAGCATGGGCATTGCATCCAAAATCCTCCCTCAACTTGCCTTCGTCAACAAGGACAGTCAGAGCTTTAAATGAAGTTGAAGCTTTTGCTTTGAGAGCAGAAGATTTAAAATTTGTAGCAAACCAATTCAGACGTCTCCATAGCAAAAAACTGCAGCATACATTCCGGTATCACTCCCATCATTGGAGAACATGGGCAGCCTGTTTCATACAGGCTGCTTGGCGTCGACACAAGAAAAGGATGATGGAGAATAGTCTCATTGCTTCCGAATCCTTTTCTTCGGACAGAAATGATACTAACGAATCAAGGCAAGACGAAGGTGAACAGTTTCCAGAAGGTTTAAGTTCTCAGCTAAAAATGAACCTTGGAGTCACAATACTCGCTTCAAGATTCGCCGCAAACACAAGAAGAGGAGCTCAAAAGATTAAGGATGCTGAGATGCCAAAACTACAGAAACCTGAGGAACCTGACTTTTCTGCTGCTGAAGACTAGTACTTGAATTAAAGCATGTTCAGGTTCTTGAGTGCCATGTTACGAACGCTGATCAAAAGATCTACCGAATAGCTCTACAGATTTGAGTTTCGCAGAAATATACTTAGCTAACAATATGAATATCCTGTGTTTTTTTCTTTCCTCAGAAGTGAGGGGGATAAAATGATGGGACTGGGAGTGTGATTGTTGTATTCTGCAGCACCTGTATATTTATTTTTCTTGTAATGTTGTAGTTATGGCAGCTTCATCATTCATCAATGATTGATGATATATCTTCATTTCTCTTACTGACTTGAGATTTAATATGAACTAAACTAAAATTTAGGAGTATCCCACCTGGTTACAAGCTCACATTACCAAGCTCCGCATTTAATTTCAATTAATTATGATAGTGTTAATGTGTATTCTGAATGATCCAACTCCGGGCCACGGTTCAAGAGGGGTGGAACCGGAACCGAACCGCCGGGCCGGTGATCCGGCGCTTCGCGGTTAACCGCCGTTCGGTAGCGGGCCGGTTAACTGGCGGTTTGGGGAGGTGGAACCGGCGGTTTGGGGAGGCAGAACCGGTAGTTCAAGTCCGGTTAACTGGTAGTTCAAGTCCGATTTGCGGTTCTCCACGGTTCCGGTTCCGATTCCAAAATTCCTTGAACCTAAATCGGCCCGTGGACCGGCCGGTTCAAGTTATGGTTTTCAACGGGCCGGACCGGTTCAATTCAGGCGGGCCGGCCGGACCGAACCGGCCCATTGCCACATCTAATCCAACTCCTTAAGCATGATTATGACATAATTTTGTTATGGTTTTTTAACATTTTAGTCTAGCAATTTTCCTTAAAACAAAAGAATCAATCGAAATTTGATTTTTTTAAAATAAAAAAGAAACTCGTTGAGGAATAGTTCAAAAATTATCTTTAATTTAAATTTAATTATTATTATATGATGCGGAATGCGGACCACAGACAAGCGAGAGAAATAGCTGCACGCACCAGTTGCTATCTGTCTCTGGCACCCGCTGCATTTAAAAAAGCCTGTAAAACTATAAGGTACGACTCCTTCGTTTTCCTTCGAAATTTCGCTTTCTTCACCACCATAATTATATTACGTATTGCTTGCTAATTGCGATTGCGATTGCTGGTTTTTTATTATTATGATTATGATTATATTAATTAATGCTTATCAGTTGCTCTTTTGTTTGTATTCTTCTGTTTACTTTCTGTCTCTCTAAATGTTGTTCAGCTTGCTTATATTTGATGCTTTTTGTATGTTGATATTCAACGACAAATTTAGGTAGTTTATGGATATGTGGAAGCTATTCAGGATCTTTGAGCTTTTGTTTGTGTTTCTACTGATTCTATTGTTGTTTTTAATTCCTAATTTTTCTCATCTTCAATACCCATTTACTGGTTTTGGAACCAGCTTCAGATTCAACCATCATTGTTTGAATTCTAATCATATATTTCAGTCTCAATTTCACCGAAAGTTCATTCACCTTCTTCATCTCACTGACAGGTTTAGTGGGTTTCTGTATTTCTCTTTTTAATTTTCTTTTTTGGACTTTTGATTGATTCATTTTGGTTATTATTCACATGCATCCATTTATAGTAAATGCAGTTATGCCCACTTTAAATCAGAAAGGAACCATGACCATACAATATAACTCTAGTGCCAAAATGGCAAATACTCGCATGTTCTTTTCTCCCATCAATGTGTTTTGGTCTCTCTATTACTATCATTGTAAAAGTTTGTTACTTCCTGCTATTATTTCTTTTTCTTGATTATCTGTGTTTCTGAATTGTGTTCTTTGCAACCAATAAGATGACTTAAAATGTTTTGAGCTCTCTATAGGAAACTAGCTGCACAATGTGAGAATACTACAGTACCGCTATCTGAATGTTCAAATATGACCAAAGATTTTCATGTTGAGGGTCCATTGAAGGAGGAGTTCACGTTTCCTGCAAATTCTGTTCCTTTCAAAAGTTGTCATGCCTCCACCATTGTTGAGGTTGTTGATTAGTTCAACTGAAATTTGGATTGAAATTCCTTGGAAGTTTTGAACTTTATTTGCTTTAGATGATTTATGTGATTCATGCAGGTGGACAAAGATCATTTTTTAGTTGCTTATTTTGGTGGTTCAATGGAGGGAGCACCTGATGTTAAAATTTGGTTGCAGACATACAAAGTAAACCTTATTTCCATTACTTTATGAGTAAATTGATGGATATTATACTTCTCCCGATGCAGTGATGCTTTTCATTCTCTCGTGAGCAGTTTTTACATTTCCTTTATGTAATTTTTATTTTCTTGTAGTGGTCTAAAATTACATGTTCTCTTAAGTGGTAAGGTGTAGTACTTTTCAGTGTAAAAGAAGTGACACAAAATCAACTTTTATTTAATTTCAAAATTGATGTAAATTGGCTACTTTAGAAGATTCTGCATTTGTGTTTAAGCTCTCTTTTTCTTTAGTTTTATCTTGCTTCTACATAAAGCTTAGTGGAATTTTGCCTAATCACCTTTCATCTCACTGCAAGTAGTAAATTTGTTCTTCAAACCTAATAGTGTTAAATTCTTGGATTTGACAATGAATGCTTATCACATATGAGTTGGTACTTGTTGGATAGAGTGGTCATTGGCAATCACCCATTATTATAGATGAGCAACTTGAAGTTCCAATGTGGAATCCTGTACTATTCAAACTACCATCAGGGGAAGTGCTACTATTCTATAAAATTGGTCAAGATTTTCAAAGGTGAAATTTTATGATGTCTTATGTATTTCTGACTTTCTTTTCTGTTTTGTTGTGAGGCTTTTCCCAATCAGATGTATAATCTCTAATATCATTTTCATATATCATGTGTTTCTCATCCAATATTGTGGGCTAAATACTAATATAGTTTTCATACACCATGCAATTTTAATAACAGTATATTATTGAAGAGGATTCAATTACTAAAAGTAAAATCTCCCAATTCCTAATACTGATTGATAGGGTCTAGAGGATGAACACATTACTGAGAAACTTGATGTTAATATGTAAAGGCAACGGTTATGTTTTATGGGAACACTGATCCAGCTAATGATATTTTTTGTTTATGTAACTTGAATAGCTACGCTAATCTGGGTTAGATTGTGCGATGATATGACAATCTCATTGAATTATATAATCTTGGAACTTGTTGGTTTGCTGATGATGGGTAAATAGGGATATACGTATCCCCACATGTTGTATCCCATTATGAGTCTCAATATTCTATCCAAGTGGCAATTGAGATGGTGACTGGTGTTTGTGGCCTTGTAGATTGCTACCCAATTATCAAGTACATTATTACTTCCTTTATGTTTATATGTGACATTTATGAAGTAGAGATGTTTTCCTTAGTTGATTAACTAAATGTTGTGGTTAAATGAGAGCTTAGTTTTAGTTCCACATGTAATGTGTAACACTGCTTCTACTCACAATCGACTTAATGGATTTCAGATGGAGTGGATGTCTGAAGCGGTCATATGATAATGGTGCTACTTGGACAAACAGAGAACAACTTCCTCCTGGTATATTAGGACCTTCGAAGAACAAGGTATAATTTGAAAACTGAAGCCATCACATTATTTATTAATACCAGAAAGGATGGAGCTTTCTTGTCCAGATATTATACTCCTGAAGTAAGCAACTCTTCTGCAGCCTATTTTGCTAGAAAATGGACTCCTGCTTTGTGGATCATCAGTAGAAAGTTGGAATTCTTGGGGCGCATGGATGGAGGTTGAAACAAATTCAATTTGCTTGAGCATTTGGAATTTAATGATGTTTGAAAAAAGTTGTTGATTATTTTGACAAGTCACCTGAATCAGGTAACAGCAGATGCAGGTAGAACATGGAAAAAGTATGGCCCAATTTACATTGAGAATAGAACTCTGAGTGTGATTCAACCTGTTCCATTCCAGACTGCAAATGGGACACTGCGTGTTCTACTCCGATCCTTTCAAGGCATTAATAAAATTTGTATGTCAGAATCGTTTGATGGTGGCGTGAATTGGGGTTATGCAAAACCCACTGAACTCCCAAACCCCAACTCAGGTTGATCTTCCAGAATCTAGGCTAATATTTAAAATTGCATTTTATAAAGGGATGTATTTGATTTCTATGTAAAATAAATCTCTTGATCACATTTTTAAACTTAAATTCAGTTAGGCTTATTAGTAACAGTTTAACGGAACGTGGTGTGGATCTGTTCCCTATATCTTGATTTGCTGTTATCTACTTTTCAGAAATTGCAAAAATGTAATATCATGTTTAGAATATTAGAATGTGAGAGAAAATCATGATTTTAATGCCATACTTTGTGAAGGTAGACTCTTCTCTTTTGATTCCCTACATTGTAACTGCATTATATCATATGTTTTTGTGTACCAGGTATTGATGGAGTTAAACTGAGGGACGGCCGATTGTTGCTTGCTTATAATACATTCTCCAGAGGTGTGCTTAAAGTGGCTATATCTGAAGATGATGGTGACTCATGGCATGATGTAATTACCCTGGAGGAAAACCTGGATATGGAATTCTCCTATCCAGCAGTTATCCAGGCTACCGATGGATCTGTTCACATCTCTTATACATATAATAGGACACAGATAAAGGTAAATTTTTCTGATGTAGCACCCATTTTAAGTTTTTTCATTTTCTAGATAGGATATCAAATCCATTCCTGACATTTTCCTTTTGCAGCATGTTGTACTTCAACCAAAGTGATACATACAGATACATTGTTGAAGAATTCAGATGGTGTGTTGTTCTTCTCTGTACACATTTTATGATATTGGTCAATTAATAAAAGCATAGTTGTTTTCACTTTCTTAGTTTTCTTAAAATGTAATAAATAGCATTCAATATTTGCTGAATCTGTAGAACTATGCACCATGTGAATAATTTTTCACATGATTAATTTGTGCCAATGTGCTTTGGTGTATACATTTCTTCTGGGTACCAACTTTCTGCTTTCAGTATTTGTTGTTGATCAGCATTTATTGTCTCTTTGTAGGAATGAATGTCTTGTACAAAATTAATATTATCAGAAAAATACATGGTAAGTTGGAATGCTATTCTCCTTTTGTGGTTATATTGCATCCATGCTTACAGAGAAGACTAGAATGTATGTATGACCTATGTATTGATGTGGTTCTGAATTTTGGATATCATTTACTCAGTGCCTATACCAGTTTTCTAGTTAAGGGCATAAATAACTAACCCCTTGTAGATGAGATGTAAATTTCTGAAGGGGAGGAAAAATTGAAAAAGTTGGATGGAGGTTCTCAGGTAGTTTGACAGAGAGCAGGGATGCATGTGCCTATAAGAAATCTCGCAGCCATCCGTTAATAGTAATGGAACTCCAATTAAGTTCGTAGCCTCTACCAATTTGGCCATATCCCCTTTGAGATTAAGACCTCATTACTATATCATTTTCATTTATTGTGATTCCAACTTGAAAGCTTTGACTCTGCATTGAATGAGGGAGGCCATAATACACTCATTCATTATTATTTGTTTGGTTAATATTCCAGTTTTCATATTTATTATTTGTTTTATGTTTGTTTAAAAATGGTAGTAAATGTCATTTTGAAAATCTAAATATCATATTTTTATAATATTAAATAAATATTACTTTTTAAAATTTTAAGCATTTTATGTGAATATTAACTTGTAAATAAGTAAATATTAATTTAGTCAAATATATTATTTACTTAATATTTAAAATTTAGTTAAAAACAATCATTTTATTAATATTTAACTATATTAAAAAGTGTTTTTTCTATCATTTATTCAATTTTAAGTGTTTCACACCTTATCTGTAAACAACTTATATTCTATGAATGTTTGAGATATAAAAAAAAAAAAAAATTACTTGTTGATAAGCAACATTGATTGCTTATTTAAAAACAACTTATAAGCAAAACATGAGCTTTTAAATTAAAACACTCGCATTGTAAGCAAATTATGGTGAACAACTTGTAAGTTGTCCCTATATTGCTAAGCCTCATTGAAGTTGGGCCAGAACAAGTAAGCATTAGAGAAAGGCCACAGCCCATGAAAATGAAAGACAATTTGTCTTGTTGAAATAGTTCAAATTTGGCATTAATTGGCCCATCTATAAATCAAAAGTTGCTTTCTTATAAATTCAAATTAGAAATGACATTCTGAAATTAAACCATTTCAATCACTATCTATCATCATTGACTTCATACTCATCTATTTTATGGCATCTTTGATTTTTTTTTTTTTGGGTTTTTATATAATTTTCAAACTATATTAATTGTTATTTTTTTTACAATAAATATTACAATTATAACTTGCAATGTACAAATTCTTCATCATTGACAAAAATTTGAAATTTGGTCCTACAAAAATTCATAATTCTAAATTTAGTATAAGCAATATTAATTCCAAATGGGTCTATGATTTTAAATATTGTAAAAAAAAAGATGCATTTTACCAATCTAACTATTATATTAAATAATGTATGTACTTACTTTTAGCAATATTTATATAAAAATAAAATGGACCACCATAAGAGACCAAATGTAATAAGAAAGCAAAATATGCAAGTGGTTGTCCCAAACAATTAATATGTACAAGCATACATGAAATCATTTCTCTTTTGACTATATTCACAATAAATAAATATTATGAAATTTTATTTTATTTTCTTAAAATAATTAAATAAATAAAAATTGCATGCAAAGTGAAAAACTAAAATTCAGCGGCAATCACGGGCGTTGCAAGTAATCGGACAGACAAACAGTGCCTTAACTTTTTGCCTTAATTGGTATAGAGAAGGGAGGTTTTTTTGGCTTTCTTTTCCTTTGCTATTTATTGTGGAAATCTAATTTTTGGAAACTTAAATTCCTTCCTATTTAATCAATTAATTTTTCCAATAAATTCATAAATATTACTGTCACTAATAATAATAATAATAATAATTTTATACCTATTGTCAGTGTACTATTTCTTTTTTATATTTATTATTTTTATTTTATATTTGTTTGTTGTTGTGAGGAATTCATTATCTGCATTTAATTCTAAAAAAACTTATCTAAATTTAGTTTCTTTTTGTTTTTTTTTTGAATTTAGTAATTGCATTTTCATATATTTTCCTTTGAAAAATGAAGTGTATATTATTAATCTACAATTTTTTAATATATCCGTCATTCTATAATAAAAATATATGGAAAAGAAAATATAAAATAACCTATATTTTTAATTAAATTAGATTTTATTTAAATAGGACTACTAAAATATCTTAGTGTAACTTCATTCTCTATGCTCGAATAATTATATTAGTAACTAACTTGCAACTGTAATATTGTGACATATAATATATGGTTATAAATTAATAAAAACATAAATAATTATAACCAAACGAAATGATATTTGTTTTATTTTGATTTCTAGGCAATTGTGCCCATACTTTTGATATAAATGTTTGCTGGGATGACCAGCTTTTTAGTCACAATTTTAACTATATGTACATATATAGTTGTTATTATTATTATTATTAACTAAAATATATAGTTATTATTAATATTAGAGTTAATACATCATTTTTTTATAATACTTATTATTAAAATTTTTAAATGTAGAAAGTACAGAAAAAAGTTAGAAAAATAATAAATAAATTTGTTTTTTGACTGAAATTAAGGAAGTAAAATATATGTGAATGAAAAATTCAAATAATTATCAATATATTATAAAAATTATGCACATTTTCAATAAAAATCTGTAATTTACGGTCAAACAAAATTGATTTTTTATATAAAGGATAGATATGGAAGATTATTTTTTTTAAAAAAAAAAAAAAAAAAATTGGAACTGAAAAACTGCATATTTGGTCACTTTGCCTTCTCACTTGTCTAATTTCAACTGTAAGATTTGGTTCAGTCTTTTGCAGTTGTAGCCATTATAACTAGTGAGGTGTTTCTTAAAAATAACTTTTAAAAGTCATCTCTAGTTTTTTGTTTATTTATTTATTTTTTAATTTTTTTAAATAAATGTCGTATTGTCTTTGTCTTTTTCTCTTCATACCTGATGGGAATCTACAGTTATTTTTATTAAATATTTTATTTTATTTTATCAAAGATTATTATTGTTATACTTTTCAGAACAATAATTAATAATATTATTCTAAGTATGAGATTGAGAATTATAAATAATTAAGTATTGTCATTTTCAATCTGTTTGGTCTTAGATTTCTATCACCTCTCCAAATGGAATCCATTCTTCCTGCTAATATAAATAATTCCTTTATATAAAATTACAACTTTGACATCTTCTCATATTACGTTAAAACTTAATATAAAGAGTTTTGTTGCATTTAATGATTTTATCCGGTGTAAATTCGATCAATACATTTGATTTGGTGAATGCAGTTACGTTAAAATTTAACGTAATGTCACAAATTAGAGATAGAAATGTTAGATATGTAAATAAGAAAAAAAATCCTCATTTCCATTTTTTGATTAAATTAAATCTTATTATATAATTAATTTGATACATGAAATTTAAAGAAAATATATCTATTTTTGTTATCTGTAGCTCAAAATAGTGCAGTAACGTTTAATAAAGAGCACATGATGTACACTGAAGATTCCAACAGCTGCAGTAATTAAGTTTAGTAAGAAAACATATTAATAGGTTACAATTAATTAAGGGTATAATTAGAATTTAATTGATGATAAGAATTAGGACCACATAGGGGTTAGCTAAGAAAGGTGACAGTCGAACCAGAGACACTTTATACATTATTCTCTTTGACATTGATAAACCAACACAACACAAGCAACCTCTGCTACTTTTTTCAGATCCTTCACTACAAAGACAAGCTTTGTCTCCCATGCATTACCCCCCTCGCATGTTATATATGTTATTACGTACTACTTTTTCATTTTTTTTTTAAAAAAAAATTATCATATCTTTCTTCACTAATTAATAATTATCATATCTTAATCTTATTGGATTAAATTAGATATAAAATAAAAGCAGAATCCAATTTGTAGATATCCCAATCAACCCCAATTTACAATATTGGAAATATATTTATTTATGATGGGTTAAATAATATATATGCTAAAGAAAAGATTCATTCCTAAGCAATGGGACATTGTATTATTTTCTGACATTTATAAATTAAAATTGTTATAAAAAGGAATAATATCAGGATTCATGAGTATGAAAATCCTCCCTTTAATAATTGTTCCAAAGTGTTTGATTGGATTAATATTTATATATATATATAATTATCTTATTAATTAGGTAGGTTTAATTGAAAGAATATTAGAAAATTCACATCATAGTATTAATTTAATTTAATCTTGTGAGGAATTTTTAATTAATTTGTAAAATGAGTTAGAAGTTGGAAGACATTAAAATTTCACTTTTTCAAGTTTGAATTTTGATTAAAAAATTGTAAATAAGTAGAGGAGTTAGTAGTGGTCTTAAATTTAATTAAATAATAATTAAAGGAAAGAATGTATAGTACATAAGTGAAGAAGAAGCATTAACCTTTAGCTCTCTAATTAATTATATAATAATTAAGAATTAATTAATATAAAATGATGAGCACTACCACAAAAGTGCCTTATTTGTCTTTTTGTGAAGGCATTGAATCTGCCACCTAAAATGTTTGCATTTTCTTATTCAATTATGTTGATAGAGAGAGAGGATAAGTTAGATAATACAAATATTTATTTATATAATACTAATAATATAAAATTACAAGGCATATATAGTGCATTTATAGTTGTACATTAAAGTGGGTTGTACTCAAATTGATTTATTTTATTAATTTGGGTCCTTCTAAATTTGATGTTTTGCAATTATTTTGGTCTCACTCCAATTGCCATAAAAAGATATGTATATATCTCACTCCAATTGCCATAAAAAGATATGTGTGTGTATATATATCAATCTGTAATTAAAAATATTTGCAAAATTGTCCAGAAAAATTAAAATGTAAACGAAAATAAAATTCAGGGAACAAAACAGAATTTATACCAAATACAGGTGCTGGGCGCGCGTTTTAGCTCAAAACGCAGCCAGGCGTGCCGTTTTGACCAAAAGCTTTTTTTCCAAAACGCGGATGTCTCCTGCGTTTTGGCCGCGTGCCTAATATCAAAATGACACAGCCTCTTGTCGTTTTGATCGTCTTCTTTCTCTCCCCAGCTTTATATAATATTTTTTGTTGTTATTAATATTCATTAATTAGTGGAAATTACTAACATCTCACTTCTTTCATTTAGTAGTATAATATCATAATAATTTATTGATATAGTCTACATGTGGGCTTATATCAATTAAGTGATTTTATTTTTTATATAAATTTATAAATCCCTCAAAATGTGAGCTCAAATTTGCAAATATTTATTTTAAAAAAAAAAATCATAATTTTTTTTAGCATTACAAGTAAAGTGAAGATTATAGCATGCTTAATGAAAGGTTGATTGTAGAGAGGTTTTAATTTAATTAAGTAGTACTTATGAAGCACTAATTGTGAATTAAGTATGTTGGGATAGGCATAAAGATTATGTCTTGACTTTTAAAAACCAACTTTTATGGTTAATTGAACTCATTTTGAACATAACATAACATGCTCCTATTCTAACTCTTTCACGTAGACATTTCTTCCTTTTCATCACATGTCTGTCCAAAAACCTTAATTCATTCTTCTTACTGCCTTTTTTTATTATTATTTTTTATTATCTAGAAGTTGGATGCTTGTGTGTAAAGTTATAATTTTTATTCAATTTCATTGGAGGATATAAAGTGGGCATATTTTGAATCAATTTGTAATTTTTAGTAAAATAGAGGGGTTAAATTACAAATTACTCAAATTATATGTATATATATATCATTTGGATTATTGTATTTGTTGCTTTCAGTAAGAATAAAAACAATAAGTTGTTTTGATGGGGCGGTGCCTCCCTACTCCTCCTTTTTCATTATTCTCTAATAACTACTAACTTTTTATTAATTAATTGATAATATATATTAAATATTTTTACCTCCGTACATATTAAAATTTCATTCATATTTAAGTAAATTGAAATTATAAATATGAACGGTATATGCGGTTCGGTGTCAGAAATCAGATAGTTAAATATAAAAAAATTATAGCTAATAAGAAGCAATACTATTAAGACATATGTGGACTTATTTAGAGAACCAAATTAGAAGACCTTGATTAAGCCCTTATCACTTTGATGTTACATTATTAGAAAAAATAAAAAAATAAATAAATAGTGTCAATATATACTAAGGAAAAAAGTTTAAATTAGTTCTAACAATTGAAACTATTAAAAATTAATTGGTTTAATGTATATAAGCACTCCATACAACAACAAACCAGGTGAAGGCAAATAATAAAATCCTAGGTTTTGTTTTAAGATATGCCTATAAAGAGTAACATTAAATACATATATTTACTTTATGAGTTGCAACAATTGACATAATGACCAAACTTAAAATTACTTTATTTAAAATGGCCAATAAGTGAGAGTACAAATGTTTGTAATAGTGAAAAAGGTGAAGCAATAGATGGTCACCTTTTTGCTTGATTGGTGCTTTATCTTTACCACTTTATCACATAAAAGTAAGACCACTTTCCTTGCTTTTGATTTATTCTACAAGGGCTTAAAAGTCTAATTGCTTTGAGTGCAAGAAGCTACCAAAAACTTTATAAAGTTAGTTAGGTGGTTCTCAATTCTCCTCCTTCCTAGCTGTGAGTGATTTGTTGTTTTGTGTTTGCTTAAAGTTTGACCTTTGATGACATGATTATTCACATACAGGCTAATGAGTGGAGGTTTGGCTTGCACTAGTGAAAAGAATTATGGGTCCTTTTGTCTCATGATATTCCATCAATTAGTTTTTGGGGAAAGCTTCTAGATCCATACCCATCATTCATCTAATATACTGTTCAATTACAATTAAAAAAGAAGCCTTTTTGATGTTGTAATTAGGTCAAATTATGCAATTTCTAAATGGGGCCATTGAGAGAAATAAAAATATTTTGAATCATAGTTCCTCTATTATTGGTGGGGGTGAAAAGGGCATATTTGGTATAAAAAGGAAAAACTTTTTCCCTTATTAAGGAACCAACTCTAAAGCAACACTACCTTTTCATAATGATAATGATGGTAAAGGTTAAATAATGTTTAGAGGTCTTTTATATTATAATTTAAATAGAAGTAAGAAGAGGAAGTGACAAATGATGAGAAGATATCTATGAGAAAGGTGTTGAAATGTAAAAATTAACTCTCTTCATAAAGTGGATGCTATTATTATGGTATCATGCTCAATATGTGTGGGTATGCCTAAGACAAAACCATGGACTTTATTTATTTATTAAGAATCCATAGATTTGGAGATTCATTTAAAAAAGACTGTTTAAATTGTTAAAGTGGACATGAAATACGGTTTGCGCATAACATATGTACGAACTACTGTAATTCGTATAAGTTGTATGCGAAGTTATTTTTTTATTATTTTAATACAAGTTCGCATAGCTCGTATGAGAACTTGCAATGGTAAACAACGTAATTAACGTAATAGTTTGCATAATAGGTATGCGAACTATTAAAAGTTCGCATAAGATGTATGCAAACTATTAATTGATCATTAATAGTTCGCATTCTCTTATGCGAACACCGTACATTTGTCCACCATTTTAATTTTGTCCATTTTTTTGTTCACTTAACATATTTTAACACCTACTTTAGAAAGCACCCTAGATTTGGACATGTAAAAAAAAGAATGAGGGGTTAATTGTTTCTAACATATAAGAAAACTAGATTAAATTTATAATTACATTCAAAAGTGGATTATATTATTTGTTAATCCATTTTAATCTTAATCATAATATGTTTTATTCTTGTAATTCATTTTGGTAGGCAAATCAAGAAGTCAAATAAATGATCCGTTACAAAAGACTTTCCTATTTGAGAAAATTTTTCATGGAATTAATTCATGTCTCCATCTTATAAATATTGGACGATTAATGCAAGCCATCTAATTTTCCAAAAATCATTTATTGGGTTGGCAATATTGATTATTCCTGACAATTTGCACATGTTTATAGATTTTTTTTTTTAATTTCCAAAAATTATTTTAAAAATTCTAAAAATTATATAAATATTTTTTTTTAAAATAAAAATAATCAATTGTTGTGGATAAGGATTTTAGATTCCAAATAGTTTTTCTTTTTAAGAAAATAAAAAAAAATATTTTATTTACCACCTACAAATTCAATTGACCATACAATTTGTTTTCGTAATTTTTGTTGAGATAAATTTTTTGAGTAATTAGTTTTGATTGTTTCATTTACTTGCAATTTTTTTCAAGGTGCATGTATTAAATACTTTTTTTTAAGTCTTTTTCTTTAATTTTATAAATTTTTTTATTGAATCATATTTATTAATTTGAAAGAAAAATATGAGAAGAATTAAAGATTAGGTTAGATGTTTTGGAGTTTATACATTAGTCGTTTACACCTTTGCCCCAGTTGCTAAATTGGAAGCCATTAAAATATTACTTACATTTGCATGTCACACGAACTTTAAAATTGTTCAAATGGATGTCAAAAGTGCATTTTTAAATGTTTATATTGAGGAAAAGGTGTATGTTGAACAACCTCCTGGTTTTGAACATCACCAATTCTCTAATCATGTTTTTGAACTTGAAAAAGCTTTATATGGTCTCGAATAAGCTCCTAGAGCTTGGTATGAGAGATTAATTTCTTTTTTTTTTTTTTTTGAAAATAGGTTTTGAAAAGGGTGAAATTGACACCATACTTTTTGTGCAAATAACCAAACATGATTTACTTGTGCAAATCAAAAGAAGACATCTTCATCAACCAAAAGAAGTACACAAGAGAGCTTTTCAAGAAGTTTGGTATGGATGGATGCAAAGTAGCAAAACACCAATGAGTACAACAACAAAGATGAATATTGATGAATCTAGTGTACCCATTTGTGAAAAGCTACAATGAAGTATGATCATATTCCATTTTTACTTAACCGCATCTAGACCAGACATTATGTTTAGTGTTTGCCTTTTTACTAAGTTTCAAACATGTCTTAAAGAATCACATTTGCATGCAGTTAAAAGGATTTTAAGATATTTAAATGGAACATTGCACTTAGGTCTATGATATCCTAAATATTCATGCATTGACCTAGTTGGCTATTCCGATACGGATTATGCCGGTAGCTTATTAGATAGAAAAATTACCTCTGGAATTATGTCATCTCCTAAGTAAATTTAGTATCTTAGTTTAGCAAGAAATAAGTATCGGTAGCTCTTTCCACCGCCAAGGCGGAGTATGTCACTGCTGGTGCTTGTTGTGCTTAAATCTTGTGGATTAAACAACAATTGCATGACTTTAGTTTAGAACAAGACCATATACCCCTTAGATGTGATAACACTAGTGCTATCAACATATCTAAGAATCCCATTAATCATTCTGGGAAAAAACATATAGACATTACACATCATTTCATTAGGGATCATTTGCAAAATGGTGACATAGCATTGGAGTTTATGGAAATCCACAAACAACTTGCGGTTATCTTCACTAAGTCATTGTACGAAGAGAATCTCAACTCTATTCTAGTGAAGCTAGACATGTTGAACGGTACATGTATCAAATCCCAAACTCTAATAATTCAAAAAATTTGTCATGATCACTTGCTTGTTTATGTGTTTGTGATATGTTTGGATGTGCTATGTGATTGATCATTGTCATTTGTGCATGCAAAATGTTTTTAACCAAATTATTAGTGGAAAATGTCTTTTGACCTCCCCAAAATGTTTGAAAGATGTTTTGAAGTGAATTTTGTCATGTAGCGCACGCTATAGGTAGCGTACGCTAACTCTGCCACTTTGTCGGCAGAAAAATTTGCCTATCGTTGCACACACTACCCTTCATGTAGCGTGCGCGACATATTTTCAAAACCATTCGTTGCTGATGTAGCGAACACTAAGTCGGTTACATTTTTGAAATTGCCATTAATTTTTTTACCCTTGAAGGATTTATGATATGTTGTGCATGCGACATATTTCCAAAACCAGTCGTTGCCTATAAATACCCCCATATATGCATGTTTTAACTCACATTACATTCAAAACTCTCTCTCCCTAAAGCTTTAATTTTCTTTGAGTTTTTAGTCTTCTTTTTCTTCTCAAATTCTCTTCAACAATGGCAAGAACAACTAGAGGCCGAAACCCAAACCCACAACCTCCACAAAATTGCCTCCCAAATCATTCACCCAATAATCTAAATTTGGAACAAAGAAGGATTTTCAAAAAGCAAATCAAGAAATCCTTCCATGCTCTAAGGGCTATTGATGAGGGAATCTTACCACTCTCCATATGCTCACTGAGGTCGATGAGCTCCTAAACAACTCATTTCTTTCTTTCTTTCTCTCATCTCATCCATCATAAGTGAAGGCTACTCCATCCTTATGAATTCTCTTGCTCACTTAAAAGAGATTCTTAGGAAAATAGACCCAATTTTATTTTAATTTTGGAGCAATGACTATTTTTTATTTTAATTTAAAAAATGGATCCATTATAAAAATAATATCAAAAAAGAACATTTAGTTAATATTGTACTATTGTTGTACAAGCATAAAAAAATATTAAAATACTGTTGTATTGTTTTTGTACCATTATTGTATGGGTATTGTTCAACTACAGTTGTTATTCAACTATTGTACAGATTTTGTACCAAAATTGTACAGAGTCTGTTTTTCTTATTTTTTTAACAAAAGGTCTGAAAATGCTATTAAAATTTAGTGAGTCCATTTTTCTTTTCTTTTTCTTCCTTGGGTCCATTTTCCAAATTAAAATAAAAAGTGGGTCTATTTTTATATATATCCCAACTTAAAACCCATTGGATGAGAGATCAAGTTACCAATGGCCTCATTAACCGTGTTACCTATGTTCATTTCCATCTCTTCAGAATTGAACACACCATTTCAAGAGCCTAACTTGGCTGAGGTTTTTGACCTTTCCACCGGCGACCTCATCGGTTTCAAAGACCTCTTTCTTGAGGACTTTATTAATTGGCAAGAATTATTTATTGATCAAGTGCATGATCCTAATGTCTCCAAAGCCACCTTTTTAAGAACTCTTCTTTGGTGGTTCTTTAACCAAGTGGTAGGCAATTCCATTCTTGCTAGGAAGTGCCTTAATAAGGTTTCCCAAAAGTCCTCTTTATTCTTCATTCTGCTAGGACCCCAACTCTATATTTTGTTGCCAAAATTTTCATCAATCATTGTATGGAGATTAGGGACTCTAGCACCAAAAGCCCTGCAATAGCTCATCTTATCACTCATCAAGCCTCTCATCTTGTAAGCTTTAATGATCCTACCATTCAATCTTATCTTGAAAAGGATCACAAAGTTCTCATCACCCAAGAGGTTCACCCTCAACCACGTCATCAAGGAATCACAAATTATCAAAAGTGGTTTCTATGAATATCTTGGGAACAAGCCATCTTTTAGCCAAATGTCTCCAAGGTTTCCTCCTAGGAGAGCTTGAAAAAGACCTAGAACATTCTCTTTATCCTCCTCATCCGATCGAGATGATTTTGAATTTCAACAAAGGGGTTTCGGCTCTTCTAGTGGTTCCCTAACCATTCGTGATCCTCAAGATGAAAAAGAAGAACAAGATGAAGAAGGGGAACATTGAACTCTTAAAATCTTATTCTATGTTTTCAATGTTTTTGCTTTAGTGTTTTTACTTTTTAAGTGCCATTTAATTTGTTGTTTGTATTGATGAGTATTTTTGTAACCGTTTAATCATTAATAACAACTCAAATTTTCTTTAGCACTTTGAGTTTTTGATCTTTTTGCCAAAAGGGGGAGAAATATTTGTGTTGTGATATAGTTAAAATTTGAAATTTGATTGTATTTTGTTTTGCTCATTTGATTACTTGTTTAATGAATCGAAATATGCATGAACTATCTTTTTAAGGGGGAGCATAAATCAAAATACTTCAAAATAAATTTCAAATCTTTTCACATATAAGTTAAGTTTTGACCTTAAACTTAAATTTTTACATACTTCAAAATTTTGAAAATGAGTTTTGCTAAACTTGTAAAATCAGTTGTTTTCAAACATTATTCATTGCCTTAAACATTTTAAATTTTTACTTTTAATTATTACAACTCAAGTGTTTGTTAAAAAAATCAAAAAAGCGATATCCCTTAAGATTTTGGATCTTTGATAAATTAACTTGAATTGTGATCTACTAATATTTGTTTAAGTGTTATTTCAGCAAGACGAGTTAAAGCTAAAAAAATTCAAGTCTAAAAACTCAAGCTATAAAGGAAGCTGAGCATCATAGCGTGCGCTACCACTACTATTGTGCAAGCTACATATTTCAAAGTCATAGGTAGATAGAGTTGAGCAACCTTCTCGTGTGCCACCATTTCTTTCTGGCTCACTACCTAGGCGTCTCGACGCTACACCAAATGTCTCGCATGCAAAAATTGCAAGCTATGAGGCAGACAATTTTGGGTATGCATCTCGCGAGTTATACCCTGTCTAGTTCGCAACCTTCAAGATTGAAGATCACTAAAAATTGGGCATGTCGCACACGCTACTCCAACTATCTCACACATGATATTGCTTCAACTACCTATCGGCTAGTGTATTAAATGCTACTAACACCATTCAAAAGTCTGTTGAAGTAGCCGTTAGAAGATTTTAGTGAGAGGTCGTGCGCGCTACACCTTGGTCTTGCACGCAACCTATGAGACAGACTCAAAATTGCCACTTTAAATAAAAAAGTGTTAAAATTTAAACTAAGAGATGACCTATATATCTTAATGCTCCCATGTCCGATTGAAAACACTTGTTCTCTTATTAGAGCATTGATGTCTGAGTTTATTTAAGAATTTGCAATTGAGTAGTCTAAGCGGTCTGTCAGAAAATGCAAACTTATATTCGAAAACGTATAAAATTAAGGGTAAATTTACATATTTGGCCTAATAATGCAATGATAAAAATTTGAAATTTCTATCATACCCCTCCAACCATATCAATGAAATTATAAATTGGAAAAAATTATCTAGGTTAGGTTCATGGGACCATTATAAACTAAGTAAAAAAAAAAAATTAAAAATCTCTCAATTTCTCCCTACAAAAGTTGAAATAAAATGAAAAAAAAAATTAAAAAAATGCAAGAATTTTACTATTCCACATTTAGTTTACTCAAAATGTAATTGGGTTATTTGAGATACGTATGGGGAAGTACCTTAAGTCAATTAAACACAAAAAGTTGAAAAATGAAATCAATTTAGTGATTACCAATAAACCAAAGATAATAAAATAACTAATTCAATCATTAAAACACTTAATATTCATTAAGAAATGAATCTTATAAAATCACTCCCAAATAAAATAATTAATTAACTTTTGAGCATCATTTCAATTATTACAATTAAAAAGCTATTAGGGCTAATTGAGCACTCAAAAGGTATATATTTATTGACAAAGTCAAACAATCTCTAAAAAAATAAAGTCAAACAAAAAAATATTTTTTTTTGACATTTTAAAAATTGGAGTAAAAAAAAAAGGCAAAAAGTGATGCTTTAATTATTACCCTAAGATAGAGGTTTTGAACCAACAAATAAGCAATATTTTCTACTCTATAATGAAGGAAAATTAGCTCATTTGAATTTTCAGTCGGGTTTTGCCTGATTTTGCTTAACAGCATTCAATCTGAAAATTGACCCCAACTTGCCCTATGCTTTCCTCATTATCTGCAATTCTAAAAAATTACATCATTTCAATTTTATTGCATTAATTGTTGTGGAAATTAGTAATGTTCACTTCCCATTAATCATTTGCCCTCAATCAAGTGTATGTAGACGTGGCCATAGGTCGATTCGGCCACCGGTCCGGCCCGTCGAAACGGTAACCGCCGAAACCGTAACTTGAACCGGCTGAAGGACAGACCAGTTCAGATTCAAGAAATTTTGGAACTGGAACCGTGAGAAACCGTGAACCGGCCTTGAACCGCCGGTTAACCAGACTTGAACCGCCGGATCCACCTCCCAAACCCCCGGCTAACCGGCCCGCCACTGAACTAGCGGTTAACCGTGAACCGCCGGTTCACCGACCCGGCGGTTCGGCAGGCCGATTCCGGTTCCACCCCTTGAACCGTGGTCCGGCACCTCTAAGTGTATGTGGTAATTCTCACATTTTTCATTTTCATTTCTATTTAAATATAATTAATATATATTGAAATTAACACTATTTTTAAAGAGTTTTAAATTCATCAAAATGGTAAAAATATTCTGACATTAGCAAATTATGCGCTAAAAATAGAACCATATTTTAATCTAATAAATTATAGAGATAATTATTATTTAGTCTATGTAATGTTACCTAATATATAATTTATTCTATATAATTTTTAGCCTTTGTCTTTTTTTCTTATTTCGTTTATTAGTCTTTTGTGACTATAATGAATTAAATGATGGAAAAAAGACAAATATGTCCATTAAAATTTCCATGTAACAAATAAATGGATTAATAAAATATTGATTATTCATTAAAAAATCACTCATTTGTAAAAGTATTCAATTTTTTAGTCTTATTTTAAAATATATTCAATATATTATTTTCTCTTTTTAAAAATATTATACTTTTTGATCCTTAAAGAATTAAATAATTAAATTCTGAATATAAAAAAAAAATATTTTGTTTAGATAAGTTAAAGAATTATACTTAATGGACAAATCATCTTAATTTTGTAGTTTATAGTTAGAAAAAATTAGTATAGTACCACATATCCTATTTTCCATCACATATTTTTCATGATCAATGAAAGAACACTTTAATTCTAATAAAATCTATAAAATTTAAAAATTTTAAAACTACTTTTTGTTAAAAGATGTTTATTTATTTTAATTAATTAACTAAAAAATTAAAAAATCAATATATGTCAATGTCTGTTAATATAATTTTGAATTCTTCCAAACTTAACCAGGTAGTCAGGAAAATGGTCACCACAATAGTTGAGTGGATTTCATTGAAAAATTAAAAAATTGTATTTGTCAATGTAACTCAATATAGTTATATACCAATCAATATAAAATCAATGTAAGTCAATATTTGTCAATATAATTTCAAATTTTTTCAAACTTCACCCGGTGGAAAGGAAAAAAGTTGTCGATATAGCAACATCGAAAAGTTAAATCAATATTTATCAATATAACTCAGTACTAGTTAATATCAATTAATATAAGTCAATATGAAATCAATATAAGTTAATATAAGGAATATTCTAATCAATTTGAATCAATCAATACAACTTAATATAAGTCAATTTAAAAATCAATATAACTTAATATAAGTAACTCAATATGAAAGTCAATATATATCGAAATACCAATCAATATAATTTGATATCAATCAATATTTCAATATTACTCAATATAAGTCGTAAAAAAGTAAAAAAAAAATAAGGGACCGAAATTGAAAAATTTCATGTCATCTCCACATCCTTCACTATACAATCCCTAGCCGTAATTGCCGGTCACCAAAAAATTTCAACGGTGATAAAACTTAACAAATTAAATGTCATAAAAAAACTCTCGACTCGTAGATTTCAAATAGGATTTTACTTTTTTGTGACTATATGGTTAAAATACTTAAACACAGTCATATTTTACAAAAAAAAAAAAAAGCCACCGAAAAATGATGACATCATTGACTGAACCATACTAGATCTGAAAGAGCATAAGAAGTCAATTGATATCTGAAAAAAATGTTTGAACAGAGAGAGAACAAAAGATTAAAAAAAAATTATGAAATGGAGGAAAAGATCCTCAAGTGACATAAAAAATGCTACAAATAAAATACGTAAAATATTCCTAAAGAAGGAATATTGTTCAATTTTCTTGTACATGTAAAATAAATTTCTGTTACGTACTCTTAATGAAATGTACGTCCAAAATAGTCTAATAGTAGTGTTCAATTTAATTTTCAATTGCTACTCTTTAATGGAGTCGCCAAACTATGAACACTCATTTTCGAAAGGATAAAAAAAAGGTTGTTGCACTTTGAAATATAAGAGTCGCCCCTTAATTTAGTTAAAGGTCAAACGAATAAAACCTAATAACTCCAATTTTATAATCATGCCTAATTTATAAGACAATAATTAGTGAAACCAAAGAGGATTTAGAGACTAGATTTCAGACTCATTTTGGTTAATTCATTAAGCAGGTCCATTCAATTCAATTGTCCATAATTTATCAAATAAATCCAAAAATAAAAAAAAAATAAAAGGAGTAGAAGGAGAAGAACCAAAATAAAGAGTTTTAGATTTTGGACCTTTTATTCAGAATTATAACTGAATATGCCTACATATTTTGTTTTGATTAGAAATCAAGACTGATATAGTTCAGAAGTCAACTTAAAAGCAAGAATAGGGATGCTTAATGCATAAGTGTATGGGTGATTTGTGTATTTTGTGTCTTTTGGCGGATTGAAAAGACTGTTATGTTATTTGTAGTAAAAATATTTGAATGTCGGCGGTTCCACTACAAAAATAATTGAATTGGGCACTTAGTGTCAAAAGAATATGTAGAATGAGTGATGATTGAATTGCCAAAAAGGAGAGTTTAGAGACTAACTTGGTTTAGACGTTGTCTGCTTCAGAGCTTTAGCCGGTTCCTTGCCAAGCTTGCATCGGTACTTTAGAAAAAACTAAAAAATTGCTTAAAGGGAGCTAGAGAATCGCTTAAAGCAAGTTGATCTTGAGAATTGTGTTTTTTCCTCTAAATTTGGGGTGAAAAGCTACTATTTATAGGTAAAATTAGCTTTACGGCGTTAGCTGGGCACTGGCAGAGCCGCATGCGGTGCACGAAAGAGGGCGGCAACGTGTGCATAGAAGCAGGCGGTAGGATGCGCACTAAAGAAGGTAGACGGTGGCACACGACTCTGACTTTTCAGACTTATCCCGTTTTAAAGGCTTTTTAGCGTCCTTTTGCAATTTTTCAGACTTTTTTGATCCTCTAAATGAAGGAATTTGGCCAATAAACTTTGTGACAAGCCTTTAGCTATCGTCACATTTTTTTTAAAAGTTATTTGCTTTAGAATTTTCTTTCTGAAAAATTATTTTAGACTTCAAACGGACGATAGGTAAAAATTTGCCTATATATAATCACCATAGTACTAATTTGATTATTGTACTATTGTTTGACCTAATTTATGTATTAACTAGTATTTTTTCTCCTCGTTTTGTGAGACTTATTGTTAGCTTGAATTTTTTTTTTCCATTATTTATAAGTTTATACAGACTATTGAGTACTTAGAACTATTATATATTTTTTGTATAAATCAAGAATTATTATATATAAAAGTTATTTGTTTGTGCTATAATTATTAAAAATATATATAGTATTCCTAATTTGCATATTCAAAAAATTAATTAATATCTGTCATGAAGGTGTAACATATGTATTTAATAATCTAAAGAAATAATGGAGATTTATGTCTCTAATTATTTTCTTTTTCACTATTTTTTTAAAATAATTTCTTTTTCACTATTTTTTTTTTAAATAATTTTCTTTTTCACTATTTTTTAAAATAATTTTCTTTTCCACCATTATTATTGCATAATGCAACTGTTTACTACTTGAGTTAAAGTTAAGTCTAAACGAATTTATTAAAACAATTTTAAACTGAAAAAATCTACATAAGCCAAAGTTAGGGCAAATTTATAGTCATTGTTATAAAACTTCAAACATGAAAATGTATACTTTGTTTAAGCACATAAAATCATATAAAAATTTAAATAAAATTTATAAGATATATATAATTTAAAAATTAAATTTAGAATAAACAGAAAGACCAAACAAAATAAAAGAAAAGGAAAGAAAAAAAAATTTTATCAACCAATTAATATTTACTAATTATACATTTTGTTTTAGTTTTCATTATATTTGATTGTTTGAGCCACCATCGATATTCTTTTTTTGATAGTAGCAGTCTTTAGTATTTTGTTTAGTTTAGTATTTCCCCAAAGTAAATTTTAAAATATTTATTTATTTGAATTAAATTTAATATTTTGTTTTTCAAATGTATTTTGTTAATAGATTTTAAGGTTTTGTCACTTAAATATATTTTGTTGACATTAATGTAGTTTGTATCTTTTGTGGGTTTATTATTATATGTTATTTTTTATGTTTGTGTTATTTTTGTTGGCAATTAAAATAATATTTTGGATTTTTAAATTTTTCTTATATGAATATCATATTTTGAAGTATAAATGATATTTTATATCAATGAAGCTAAATAATATTGTTTATTACTCCATTACAATTTGTTTATTTTAATTTTTTTACGAATTTGAGATGTAATCAGCTGAAAAAATATTAGTGCATTTTTTTTTTTCTGAGCCAAAATAATTTAAAACAAAGTATTCAAATTTTTTGAAATGTATTTGTTATTATGATATTGACGGTTTGTAAAAAAAAAAAAAAAAGCATAATTATATTTGAACAACCGCCCAAATGCATTTGAACCTTATCTTATAAATGTATGATTACTAAAATAATATCCTATCAATTTAACATAAAATATTATTTTTATAATTATATTTAAATTCTAAATGACTTAATAATTATTAGTGATATAATATAATTGTTAACAATAAGATTCAACCTAATAGATTACATTTAAAGAAAAATATATAATTCATTTGTCTTATAGCTGAATTTCATTCCTAAATTTATTTATAAAAAATTATATTTTATACATTTAATACAAAATTTATTTTTAATAAAAATATTTACTAATATTAATTAGCTCAATAAAAAATATCATCTTATAAAAATTTTATGAAATTCAGGTTTATGAATTATCATAAAATTCATTAGTATTACATATATGAAATATAGTCCAGTTTTTAATTCTAATTATTTTGTTATTTCTTTAAGACATAAAATAAACATTGAAAAAATAAGAAAAAAAATACTATGTGAATTATAATAATGTTAGATAATCATGTAAATTAGATAAAATGGAGAAAAGTTATAAAAAATATATATAAAATTTAATAAAATTAGAATTTTTAAAAAAATGATTAATATTATTTAAAAAATTGTTTTTGGTGTTTTCACATTTTATTGCATTTATTGGCTCTTTAATTAATTATATTATTGGGTGCAATAATTAGAATTAAAATGAGGAATTGAAGATAAGAATATAGAAATAAAAACTGACTCACTGTCTTCGTATTTGCTATCATGACTCGCAAATAATAAGGCACGTTTTGGTGGGTCTATGCAGCGACGACAGCACAACAGTTTCTGTATTATAAAATCCGTTACATATTGAATAAGTTACCAAAATGGAAATAATTATCCATCATAATTATGGAATATATTTAGTATTAAAGATGCCCATATTCATTAAACTCATGATTTTACAATAGGTTTCCACCAAACCCAACTACTAATAATTAATACATTTATATTGAAATTACGTAGTTATGTTAGTTATTACTCTCTAATTTTGTTGTCTTATTTTTTAATTTTTAATCAGAATTAGAATTTAACCCGCACGATGTGCGGTTAGACCAAACTAAAATAAAATTTGATTATTTTATTTTAATTATTTTTATTTTATTAAGAGTAAAGAAGTTAAAACTTAAAAGCTATTGTGGAAGGATAGATGGTCCAATTCATGTGACAGTGTCAAACCAAATTTATAGGACCGAATCAAAAGCTCAACACTACTAAGTTCAAATGCAATCAACAATAAGCAATAATCAATAAACATGTCTCTATATTTCTTTTTATCACTTTTAAGTTTGCTTACGGTTTTATACTTTTTGAATTAAACTTGATTTCTAAACTAATTTTATCAAAATATTACAAACACTGAAGTTGATTGAAGCTAATTTTTTTTTCTTATGTTTTCAAATTTGACTTATCTCTAAACTCTGAAGTTGAACTCAGTTTCTAATCAATAGATTTCTGAATTCTAATGAGTTTGTTCAAAATAGTTTTAAGTTCATAAATTATATTTAACAAAAAATTTTTAGAGTCAAATTTTGAAAAATGTATATATGTTATATGAAATATTATGAAAAATGTATATATGTTATACACGTGCATTCATACAGGACCTAATAAAAGCAATTGTGACCATCTTGACTAGTATTTGCAAATTTCATAAATGAGACCTACGAGTTTCTATATGATTTGACAGATGGACCTTCGGGTCACTATATGATCATAGTTGGACCTTTGGGTCATTATATGATTACGGATGGACCTTCGGGTCAATATATGAACATGAAATGGACTTATGCATCATTCAGGTCTATATTACTGGCCAGCCATTTGTTATATGTTATGTGAAATTTCCGGGGCAGTACTTGGCTTAATGGGTCATAACGAAATTAAATGAAATTATATGACATTTGCATTTGTATATTGTTATGTTTCAACTATTAATATGAGAATATGATATATGAAGTTTTAACCAGTATTATGATAATATGATTTATGATTTGTTTTTAAATTGTTTTAGTTTATACTTGCTGAGTATGCTACTCAACAAAATCATAATTTACATTTTCAGGTTAGCAACTGATGGTGTCAGTTCCTTTAAGTGAAGTGTAGTACTTCACCACCATTTTCATAGGTCGGTTCAGCTGAAGCCTAGACCTCTCTCCCTCGTATTGCATCATTTATACAATTGTCATAGATTTTGGTTTTAGATGTTTTGTAATTAATAACATTATGTTTTGGCATGTAAATTATAACAGTATAGTTATTTGGTCTGTGTTACAATAACTGTTTTGTAAAATTAATGAGGTATGTAAATATGGTTTGTAATTTATTATGTTTCATTTTGGTATGTTATATGTTAAAAAAATAACTTGTTTATATGACGTATAGGTGTAAGTTAGGTTGCTACAAATAGTGTCTCCAAATCTTAAGTACAAACACAACTGCTGTCATCTCCAAATTATGTGATGGGTAGTTGACCTCATGCCTCTTTAGTTATCTAGAAACATATAAAATCACATTATTATGTTGCACAGGAACACAACCTAACCCAATGTTAGATACATCACAATAAACTGAATAACCATCTATGCCTTTTGGTAAAACCAATACTGGTGCAGTAGTCAATTTTTCTTGAGGATAGCAAAACTTTTCTCACAAACATCATCCAAAATAAACTTGGCACCCATTTGAGTAAGTCTTATCAATGGTGTAGCTAGCCTTGAAAAATTTATAACGAACCTTATGTAATAACCAACAATCCCTAAGAAACTTTGGATCTTATTAACAGTTTTAGGCCTTGTCTAGTCCATGACTGCCTTAACCTTCTTAGGGTCACCCGAACACTTTCTACTAATATAACATAGCCAAAAAATAATATCTAATCTAACTAGAACTCACACATTGAGAACTTTGCATATAGTTAACGTTTCCAAAGGAAATTATTAAGAATTCATAATGATCATATCTCGTGCAAAAATCAGTCTTAGATATGTCACTCTCTTTCTTTCTCAACTGATGATAACAAAACCGCATATCAATCTTGAAGAAATACTTTGCCTCTTACAACTTGTCAAACATATTTTCAATCTTTGGCAATGTATATCTATTCTTTACTGTCGCTTTGTTCAACTATTGATAGTCAATACACTACCCTATTACCCCTTTACAATAAATTATTTAGTTGATCTCTCAACTCCTTAAGCTATGTTAGTCCATTTTACATATCGGTACTGAAATAAAATTAGTCCCAAGCACAAAATCAATGGAAAATTCGATCTACCTTTTGGGAGGTAGCCTAGGCAAATCATTTGGAAAAAAATCCATATAATCTCAAACTATATACACATCCTCAGGTTTTCCGTTTTTTTCTTTCTTACTTAATAGAAACATCAAATGCATGAGAACCCTTCCTCAACTTCCTTCGAGCACCCAAAGTGGAAATTAATCGATCAAAGCAGAGACAGATTTAAAGGGCGTGGAGAATGCAGTGGCCTTCCCTAACATTTTTAAAATATATGTAACAAGATGTAAAAATTGACATAATGATCTATCAATTTTGTTGGAAAAAACATTTGGTAACCTTTTAGGCCACTTAGGATCGAATCCTCCTAATGACAAAGAGTAATTTTTTTTTTAAATTTTTCCTCACATGGTACTATTTTACTCACATTATTATTGATTTTGGTCACCCACAGTTTGAAAAATTGGCTCTATCACTAGATTAGGGTCTTCAGCCTCAGAACAATGAAACTTAATTATTTTACCATCTACATAAGCAAACACAATGGTTTTAGCTCCATAGTCTAAATTGGCACTATGAAATGATAAACATGTCCAGGCCCAAGATGACATTCAAGTTTAAGACATTCACCATAACCAAATTTCTAAAAAATTCAACCTCTTCAACTTTAACCACACTCTTTATATACATTTATAGACTTAACTTATGCCCTACAAGTGTATGGATAAGTAAAGGTTTAGCCATAAGTCCAAGTGTCTTAGAAAACCTAAATGCAAAACTAGGTGATATGAATAAATAAATGAGTAGCTTTCGGATCCATCAAAACATTTGCATTTAATGAGCAAATGGAAAGTGTATCTTGCACCATATTGTTGTCCCCCTAAGCTTGCTGATGGATTAGGTTAAACACAAACATAGTTCTGATTCTAACTATTGCCATACCTTGCTTGCTAAGCAAGCATGTCATTAGATCTGTAATTTATTTATTGATTCATACCTTAAAAAGTAGCATGTGAAAAGAGAAAATCCTCAACCAAAAGATAATAATGTGTCAAGCTACACTAAACAAAATGACATGCGCTCCACATGCCAAACAACAAAGTAATGCACTGAGTATTCCTTTCTGAACAATAACTTCGCCCACCGAATGATAATGAGCCCTCTGTCGTGCTATTTTCCAAACCACAATAAGAAGAAAACCAACTATAAACCGTTTAAATAAAAGTCTTATTTATTTAAAAGAAATTAAAGTTTAAATACTAGTTAGTTAATACCTTTAAAGTTCAGGCACCATATGTGAAAAATAGCCCCCAAAAATATTGGTTAAAAAACATAAATAAAGTGGCAAGTTTGATGGATAGAGACGTGGAGTGGAGGGCAAATTAGTAATAGCAAAAGGAGTTAAAAAAATGAGACAAATAGTCAAAGAGAACACAGAAGGAGGAGAGATACTTGAAGAAGAGAAGTAATAAATGCAGAAAGTTGAAAGAAAACTCTCTCTTTCTCTCTCTACCTTTCAAACTTACCCTTTTTTATCTTCGCTCACCGGAAAAGGAAAGGTCTATGTTTGCACGCGTCAGCTTTTTTTAAATTTTCCCAAACCTTTCGTGTGACGACAATTTGAAACCTCTCGTGATATTTCGGATAACGATTTTTTTCAACCTTTTATAATGATAAATTGACAGCCACTGTAATTGTTTGTTTGCAATCGTGTGGATTGAACTAAATTACTCTAACCATTTCATTACATCCACCAATCTTCTCGTAAATTAAAGGACCCACAAATACAATTCAATTCTTTCTTCTTCTTCTTTTTTTTTTTTTATTATTATAATTTTATGATTCTAATTTTTTAGAAAATATGCAAAACAAAAAATATATATATAATTATATTTCTAATAATTTCTCATTTGTAAGATTGAATTATAATTTTAATATGTACATAAAATAAAAATAACTTATTTAGTTGTTAAACATTAATTAGCATCCTAAAAGTTTTGTAATTTTTATGAGTGTAAAAAAGAAAAATCAAGTTAAAATCAAACATAAAATGAATTAAAGATATTTTATATAAAATTAAAAACCAGTATTTTTTATAAAATATTTTTTAGTAAAATATGAGTAAAAAATACTTTTTAATAGAAAATAATTTAATTTTAAATAAATAATAATAAATATAAATTTAATTTATTTATATAATATATTTTAAATATTATATTATTATTTAAAATTAATTAATCAATAAATTATACTAAAAATTGAAATTTTAGTGAAATATAATATAAATGTACCAAAATTTTTTTATAATTAAAATATAAATTGTATACATTAATTATTTATTAATAAATAATAACTAAAAAAATATAATTCATTCTTGAAAAATTAATTTCATAGAAAAATTTAGAATATGTCAATGTCCCCTTTCTATTTGTATATA
This sequence comes from Croton setiger, assembly GCA_948099555.1. Classification (NCBI taxonomy): domain Eukaryota; kingdom Viridiplantae; phylum Streptophyta; class Magnoliopsida; order Malpighiales; family Euphorbiaceae; genus Croton; species Croton setiger. The sequence continues at coordinate 102,302 of CANUEY010275204.1, forward strand.
TTTATTAGCAAATTTGTTAATTTAAATAAAATAAATTAAAAAAATAAATTTAATTTACTAAATTAAAAATTTAAATATATGATGTCATATATAATATGTTAGTGAGTAAGAAAAAAAGTATTACACTATTGATAGGAAAATTTCACTTTTTAGATAAAAAGTTATTTTCGAATTTATTAAAATTAAAATAGAAGTATTTTGAAATAATTTAATTTTCAGAAAATAATATGGAGATGATGGTTAAATTAAAGTGAAGACTGGAGGAGGGAGAAGGACGCGCGTGGAGGAAGAGAGCGAGTGAAGTTTAAAGCGCGTAAGAAAAAGAATTGGCAGAAGAGAAACGCGTATAAGAGGAGAGGAGAGGAGAGGAGAGGAGAGGGCGTGCGTTACAAAAAGGAGAAAATGATGATGATGCTTTATTTTTCTTTTCTTATTATTCACAAAAGGTAGTATATGCTAATTCTATGATTACTAAAGTAACTCCCATTTCCCTTATCTTTTCTTTTCAAAAGCTTGGAATCCCAAAAGTTACTTCTATTCTCCTTTTTTTTAACTTTATTTCTTTGTACTTATATAAGTTATTTCAAAATATATTATGAAAACGATTAAAATCCGTTGTTCCAACTGGTTAGTTCATCGATGATATGGCAGTACAATTGTATTTTTAGTTCATATTATGCTTGAACCGAATAGAAGAATGACGATTTAGTCTAATTCGGTCATGATTATGGTTAGTCGTCCAATTAGATCTCGATTCAAACACGTTAGTTCAAATCGAACAGTAGCTTAGTTCATACAAAAACATATGAAAAATGACCTTAAATTTGAAACATAATTTAGCGTATATTGACAAATTAGACAAAACAACCTTACAACATAAAAAAAAATACATGGACTTATAAATATATTTTCCAAATTACAAGGACCAGAAGCATATTAGAAGAAAAGTTAGACTGAAAAGTGATTCTCCCAAGTAAATATAATATAGAATAAAGAATATTTTAGTTTTTTCAATAATCATCTATATCATATATAAAAAAGTTGAAACTTGATTGATTACATAGCATAATTACTATATGATATTTTCTCAATTTTTCTAATTTTTAAATTAGTTATAGTTTATATGTACCAACTCTTCATATACTTATTTTTTTATGATTGGTAATTAATGTTAATTTTTATATTAATATTGATTATAATAAATTTATTAATATTAATCATAATCAATAATGTAAAATAAATTTACTTTATTATAAGTTTAATTGTATTTTAGTAAGTTGATCAAATTAATAATTAAATTATTTGAAATTTTTTTCTAATTACTTAAAGAAAATAAAATAAATTTTATTATAAAATAATATATGAAATAAAAATCTTTAAATGTAGGATAGTGTTTCACAAGTACAAACCTAATGAAAATTTTTGAGTAATTTTTAAATTTGCTTCTAATTTTAAAATTAATTTGTATTAAATTGATCTAATTAAAAATTGAATTATTTAATAAAAATAAAACTGAGTAAAAATATATATGTAAAAATTATATATATATATATATATATATATATATATATATATATATATATATGTTTTATTATTAAATACAAAGACTATTATGTTCTTCGGTTCAAACTACTTTCACAATTTTGTTTTCCATCCAAATTTATTACTTCGTTGAATATGTAATTTGACAACAAATTTATATCTTTATTTAATTATTTTTCAATGAAATTTTTTTTAAGGCTATATATTATTATTATTCACCATAAATAGTTTTGTGACGGTTGATATATGGTACACTTTATTTTTTATTTCAATATAATTTCATTTTATTTAATTATTTATTTTACGTAAGTTTGATTAAATTTAGGAAGAATGCTTATTTCTGACCTTCAAATTGGTATCAATTTTTAATTTAGTCATTTGAGAACTTTTTATAAAAAAAGTCCCTACTTTACTTATTTAACTGAATTTACCCATTATTTTCTATTGAGAATTCTTATTTATTTTCATTTTTAATTTTATATATATAATTCATTGGCTTATAGATAGGGCTGCAAACGAGCCGAGCCGAGCCGAGTATTGTGCTGCTCGAGCTCGGCTCGTTTAAAATTTCACGAGCTCGAGCTCGAGCCGAGCTCGTGTTAAATTCCACGAGCTCGAGCTCGAGCCGAGCTCGTGTTAAATTTC